>VXAU01000197.1:5362948-5448657 GCA_013399695.1 Formicarius rufipectus
GGTGCCCACGTCCGGGCCCACCCCCGGGCCGGTGCTCACCCCCGGGCCGGTGTCCGGGCCCACCCCCGGGCCGGTGTCCGGGCCCACCCCCGGGCCGGTGCCCACCCCCGGGCGGTGTCCGCCCCTCGGGCGCGGGGGCAGTTTTGGGGCAGCGGGTGCGGCGCTGGGGTTGGCGCCGGACCAAGGCGCGTCCTGCTCACTCCGGAGGGATTCCCGAGCTCTGTGCCGGGCACCGGAGGGCGGAGGGTCTGCTCTGCACCTCGCCGTGCCCCCGGGTTCGCCGTCTGTGCCGCCTCCGCCGCCAGGACGTGTCTGTGTTGGTGGTCGGTGGCGCCGCTGCCCCCACCGGGGCAGGTTTCGCACCGCATCCCTCGCAGGAGCTTTCTGCACCGCACCTTGATTCACTTTTTTAAAAAGTAACGACGGTGTCGCCTGCATCATTAACGCGGGGCCTGCAGAGGGCTGGGCGGGTGGGTTGTGTGCGTTTTGGAGCGGGTAAGGAATAACCTTGGTGTGGGAGGAGGAGGGTTTTGCTGCCGAGGAGAACGCCTGTGGGTATGGCAGCAGAGAAGTGCGGGGCGTCCTCAGGCACGGAGATGCTTCCAGACGCTGCTTCCCTGCGCAGGACACGGGGTGGGACAGCGGCGAGGAAGGAGGGGCCCTTCCCACCCTGGACAGCAGGGAATGCGCTCGAGGTCTCCTGGTTAAATTGGGTGAAGCCGAGACACTGAAGGTAAATACGAACACAGGACCTGAGGCAGCGCCGAGGGTGGACTTGCCCGTTTTGATCTGCATTGCAGGTGCATAGGAAGCATCCAGGGTACTTGGTGGCTTTGCTTAGATGGTAAGGTGCTTAGGCTTAAAAAGCTTTATTGGTGCTTTTGCATTATGAATCACACTTCTTAATTACAAAATAAAAAGATGAATGGCTGTGACTGTAAATACAGTGCCGTTTCCCCCATCACTTGCTCATTAGTGAATATAATTCTGTAGTGCTTTATTCTGACTGAACCTGTGGGAAACAGACATTTATGCTCTTTAAACGGCGCGTAGCTTTTTTGTTTGACAATTTAAAGCAAGGGATTTATAAACAGGTAATGGCCGACTTGTAATGGTGTTGATTTTTTAAGCTTTTGTTTGTACTGGGCTTCGAGGAGTCATTGTTAGTGAAACAGCAGAGATTGGAAGGTCATAAAAGAGGGGAGTATCAGTTTCTTAAGTAGAAAAAAAGAATATTGGCTAAACTGAGGCATAAGCACTTGTTTTCATCCTGTTGTCGTACTTTTGCTTAATACATCTGTAAAGTTTCCTCCCTCGTTCCCACAGAGAAGATAAAGGTCTTCTGGCCAGTCTGAATGCTCTGTAGTGTAGGTTTCAGTCCAGTAGTTGTTGCAAACTCTAGAACAGCAGTCATTTCATCCCTTACAGTTGTTTCCTTCACAATGATTTTTTTAAAACGTATTTTGTAACTTGAATTACAAAAATCATGCTGTCCCTTAGTGTGCCCTAATTCAAGGGGCAGTAGGTGTTAAGGGCAATGTATTTTTTCATCCAGTTCTAGCACATTAATCCATCCTTTAGCTGCAGTAGGCAGAAGACAAACTCCCCAGTGCTGTTACTCCAGAAGGCGAACCACAGTGTAAAGGAAAATAAACTATTGAGCATTATATACAGTATAATCGAGGGAATACATTGTAATAAAATGGTTTGCAAGTTTACTTTTGCTACTGTGTTATGCTTTGATTTTTAGTTATTTATGTTCTGTGGCTTAAAAACGGTGGTTTAAAGTAGCAAAACTGCTTTTATATCCTCAGAATTCACAATGTGTTGGGTAAACAATACTACTATATAAGTCATCTTTTTACTGAAGTTCATGGTTAACCTCATTTTTCATAGTAAAGTTTAAAAAAAACCAGTGTAACTTGTAGTTTGCTTTGTATAGAGAACAGACATCATCTTTCTGAGACTTTATAATGCTTTAGAATTTTTTTTGCTGCCAAGTGCCACTTTCTGTATATATTGATGTATGTATGTCTGTTAGTTACTTAAAGCGGTGGCGTTTGTTGAGCAGCAATTCACCAAACATTCAGCAGTCAAATAACCTGATGCTTGAGAGGAAATAGTTCAGTGTGGTTTTTTCCTACTGCTGATTTAGAAAGCCAAGCCAGTGCTGAAGAAAGGAAAATGTAAGGATTTTCTTCTGTGTAGATAAGAGAGAGGTGATGGAAGGTCCGTGCTTTGTCGTGCAGCCTCGTTGGTGCTGCGGCAGCACAGGGTGGAACACGGGCGGCTGCGGGGGCTCGGACAGCACAGACCCCTCTCGGAGTGGCAGCCAGGCTGCTGCTCCTCACAGGGACGTGCTGCAACCAGTCAGCCTTGTGCGCCCACAGCCAGGGCTCCAGAGGGGCCTGGCACGGCCTCTGCATCCCCGGGAACACGGCCCGGTGTCCAGGGCCTGGGTGGGGCTGGGCTGGGAGGGCGCGCTTTGTTCAGGCACAAACTGTATCACCAGAGCTCCGGTTTCCTTGGCTGAACCAACCCCTCCCTTCCCTTCTTGTGCACTCATCTAATGGGTATCTGAAAAGCACGTGAAGGTGACAAATGGTGCATTGAATAGAGCCAATTTGGAATTTCAGTCCCTGGGTACTACCTGCTGTCCCTCACCTCCAAGTCCTTCACCTGCTTGAGGACACCTGGCATCCTTTACCTGTCTGGCTGTGATATCATCAATTAATGTGGGCCTAATTCATCTCCTTGCTCATTTTTAAGTGAGGTTAAAGTTGTTTTCCTCTAAACCACGATGTCTAGCGGTGTAGTAATGGGTCTCCATGTTATTTGTGATTAATTTTGTCTCATAATGTTTTACAGTTATGTAGCAGTTCATTTCTCTTGGTGATGTTAAAGAGCACCCATACCATAAATTGCAGCAATACATTTATTTAGTGCTAGAAGTTAGAGGCATGGCAAAATATTGCTGAAGACAGTATATCGGAACTTCTGCAAGCTGTTTGTTTGGGTGTTTTTAAATAATTATTGAAAAAAGCCGTTTCTTTGGGTTGCTATTTCTTTCCTGCTGTTGGGGAGGAGCATGTTTGTTCCATTTATCTCCAAGGAAACCTTTGTTTTTTATTTAAAATGTTAAAATACATTGCTGATTGTTGCCTTAAATTATTTGATTGAGAGATAGGATTTAAGATCAGTGTTGTTTAAAAACAGTGCTGGACTGGAAACTGTTAAATGTGATGGCTTCTCCCTGAACAGAACAGTAGCTGCCTCCAGAAGGGCTGAAAATGTGCCAGGGAACAGTAGCTCCCTGTAATCCCAGTTGGTGCCCAGAGGGAGAGCACAAAAGGCACGGCTGATCACATTTCTGTGGGGCAGAGGTGTCAAGCTTGGGGTCCATCTGGGTGGAACAACTGTGGGAAGGATGTCAGGAATAGAAGTGTGTGTGCTTGTTTGCTTTCCATCCTCAGGAAAGCTTGATTTAAGATGTGTGGCTTTACTGTCTCAGTTTGAGATACCTGGGTTATGTAAGAGAGGGTATAAAGCACCTCTGTTTGGAATCCTTTGTCTTGGCATCCTATTTTACACACAAAAAATCTTGCTTAAGGAAGGATTTGGCCTTAGGTCTTCACCACTACCAGATTTCCTTCATCAGCAGCTCTCAAAACATTTAGCAAAGTGGAGACCAATTTTTGTATATTTGATCGTAGCTGCTGTTCTAAAATAATAAAAATCAATGGCTTATGAAACAGAAACAGCAGCACAGAATGCATTAGAGGAGAGCATCTCCTCGGCCTCGTATACCTGCCTGGAAATAGTTGTGCAGCTCTGTAGAGTTGCTGTTAAAATAGCTGCTCTCTGTAAATGCTCTCTCAGGACAGATTTATTTAGCTTGCTGTAAGGCTTCAGTGCTTTCTGATGTGTTTCACAGATATTCCAGGTAACTTCTGAAACTCATCCCTTCTGCGTTTAGGAATTCCACGCAGTAGGAGCTCCAGCTCAGCTGCGTGCCTGGAGCTGGCGCTGCAGCAGGAAGCAGTTCTGCCTGTGCCACCCCCCTGACCTGTTTACAGCTTTTATTTTTATTTTTAACACCTTCCCCAGGCATCTACAGTGCTGCACAGTGAACTCATCACCTCAGAACAGCCAGTGCAAAAACGGGTTTGTTTTCAGCTGCACCGGTTCCCTGAGCTGGTTCAGTGAATGAATGACCAGGAAGGTGATTCTGGAGCATTTCAGAAATGCAGCACTAAATTCTTCCTTGGTGTATATGAGTGGGATGGGTGAGAGAAAATCCTATCTGGGCTGGATAGCAAAAACATTGTCTGTGTGATGGTGGGTTATTGTCTAGTTAGGGAGGAGGAAATGCCCAACCAGGTCACTTATTTGAAACCAGCTGAGTAATTATTTTGGTTTGTGTTTCAGCTCAGGAAGGGCAGGTTTTTACATTACAAGAATAAATTTTCTTTAATTTTTGCTGCAGTTCACACAGTACTGATCACAGTGGATAAAATTAAAAGAGGACACACAGTGTTCAGAAGTATTTTGATATCTGCAAAAAGCCCTTGACTATTCCATAGTATGGTGTGATTTCTGAGCATGACTCTGGAGTTATACTTAGCAGATCCTTGTACCAAAACCTCCCACAGCCCACCTTGCTAGCCTAAGCCCTGATTCAGCTTCAGTTAAAGCTGGAGAACTTTCTTAATGACTTCGATAAAAATAGAACCAGGCTCATTTTTATGTGTAACAGTGATACTGTGTTAGTCTGGGAGAACTGAATATTAATTTTCATGTCATTTTCCTTCTGACAAAAGAAATTGTTGTACTAACAGAATATTCTGAGTTGTAAGGGACCCATAGGATCATCAAATGTGTCTGTGATTTTGTGACTGCTAAGTTGTGATTGGGGTGAAATCTGTTCCGTGGCTTTGATGGAGGTTATATTAAACTAAGCAGTGATACTATCCTCAGAATGAAGGGGTGAATGAAATAGAAAAGCCATTCATCACCATTATGTGCTACAGAGCAGAAGAGAAGGAACCTGTTCCTGTACAGTGCAATGTGGCCTTGCTCATGAGGGCTTTTATTATCACTTAAAATTATTACATGGATTTCGTCATTGTTAAAGAGGTTCATTTGAAGTAGTTAGTGCAATTTAGATATCACCTTCTTTGGTTCCCTAAAGTGAATTATGCCCAAATTAGGTTGTTTTCAGAGTTTTCTGCCAGACTAAACTATTTGTTCCTGACAGCTGTACAGCCATAGCCCTGGATACCCTGCTATGGCTCACAGTAATTGTGTGTGTGAAATGCCACTGCAGGACTATTGGATTTGGTTCTCTAATAGTCTCTGTCACAGCTGTGATTTTAACATCTGGTTTCTTTTAGTCTCTTCCATTGTGAGAGCTCTGGGCTTTGGTGGTCTCAAGGACAGAGAAGACTCCCCAGGAGCTGTTCCTGTCAGTTCTCCTGACTCCAGGTAGACAGTCAGGCCCATGAGCAGTCAGTGAGTTCTGAGCAAAGCACCAGCTGGTCCATTTGGAGTGTCCACAGTTAAATCAGTGCTACCAGGACAGGGTCCACTTAATTACTCTCCCCGCTGTCATACCAGCTGCTGTAGGAGTAACAAAAAATCTTCTCTTATTAAAGGAACCTGGACTTCCAGGGACATTCAGAGATTATCTGTAAAGAGTCTACAGAATTTCTGATCAGAAAATGATAGGGAAGCCAGGCAGAGAAACCACTGAGTGAAATAGCTTCAAAAGCAGTAGAAATGGCAAAGGAGCTGAGAAAGCGAAATCCTGTCCTTTCTCTGGGGAACAGTGGCACGATTCCTTCTTCCCCTCCATTGTCTCCAGGAAAGAACTGCAAATTCTAGTTTGCTTAAAGCACACCTACTAAAAGAACATGAGAACAAGTTACTGGGTCAGTAATGATATCTGAGCATTGTTATATTTTAATGCAGAAGGCAGAGGAGGAGGGGGATAAAGGGATAGAGGTGATGCTGCAAGAAGTGCCTGTTACTGGTAAGGGAGCACTGGAGAAGGGGAAGGATGTCCAGAGGTGGATATGTAGGCCAAGCATACTGCCTGGAAAGCTTGACTTAGCAACACTGGAGTAGTTGAAGTGGGGTAATCTGATGCTCAGGTGAAGGAGAGTTGAACAGAAATCTGAAACTGTGGAACTGGCTGGTTCTAAACTGTGTTATTGCTGGATTATGTCATTGGAGATGTAATGATACCATAGAGTCAGTTTGGGGGACTTAAAGCAAATGTCCAGGCAGAAGGGTAGTCAGGCCCTTGAGCTGGGTGTGGAGACTGCAGGGTCTCCTTTATTATGTCCTTTGGAAGGAGCTGAGCAAACACTTTGGGAAGGCATATGTCTGGAGATGGAGAGCTGAGCTAAGCAAAGAACAGCAGAGTGACTCTCAGCTGGACATTTCAGCATCAGAGCTGTGTTATTTAGAAGTGCTTGGTCAGTTCAGTGGCAGTCTTTAAAATGGGGACTGGCTAAAACTTTCAAGGTTCTTATGAGGAGAATCCTGTGTCCTTATTTAGTTCCTGAAATTTTGTTCGGTTTAGCAAACAAAGGGCATTTTGGCAGCTTTTGTCCCATTTGGAGGGGACGTTGGCCAGATAGCAGTTGAGGAAAAAGCCTGCCTGCCCATGCACGTTTCAAGGAGCTCTGGATATGTGTTGGTAGAGAGCTAAAGCAGCTTCTCAGGTGATGGTCACCCCATCCACGAAAAAGGAGGCTATTGTTTTCTGTTTAGTGGATACCAAAAGGGAATGAAAACGTTAAGTAACTGAGTTGCTTGGGCTTCATTCCAGCAGCTTCCCTTGCACTGTGAGGTCACAGATTAGCATCTCCCTTCTCCTGTCTTGCAGCAGGGCACAGAGATGCTCTCATTTTGTGCAAAGGCACCCGATATGCAGCCAGATTCTCACTGCGTTTTTGAAACATTTTGAACTCCCTCCAAGTACTTAAGATCAGAAAAGGCCTGGAGCTTTCCCATCCTCTGCAAGGCAAGATGTGGCTGTTAAAATGTTAGCAGCTCTTTATGGTGAGCATGTGATGAAACTGCATTTTGAAAGCTCTTATTTAATATTTTTTCCTTTAAGACTTACTTATTTTTGCTCCCTTTTGAAGGGAATATGCACTTGTAAAAGAGACTGAGCAGTTAATTTTTAAGATGAGTTTACAGGGATAATTTACTGGAAATGAGGGTTAAGGTAGGTGCAGTCAGGATTATAGTGTTGCACTTAAAGTTCCCAAGGGAATTTTGTTTGATTCATTCCATTTGTTCCTCCTTGGCTATATTCAAGAGAAATTGTGAATCCATTGTTTGGAGGAGCTGAGTCTCAATTTTTGAGCTCCATTTAAAAACATTTGGTGGTGTGGGGGTTCTGAAAAATGAGAAATTGTGGATGTTTTAGAGGTGGAGTGCAGTGTACTGTCCAGATAGAGCCTGTGGAGCTGTGACAGGTTGGACACTGCTGGTGTTTCTGGCCAGTCCTGCTGCCAGAGAGGTGTGTCATCATCACCCCTGAATGCTGCAGTGCCCCTTTAATGTTTTATCATCCTTCTCAAAAGCCACGTGCATTCCCAGGGGACTTTGCCAAGCTCTGCATTGCACAGTTCCTTCTCTATGAGAACATAGCAGACTTTTTTTAAACTTAAGTTGCTTTGGAGACAAGGGGAAAGAGGGGGAAACCACAGGGCCATAACTTTGTGGGCAGTCCCAGCTTCTTCCCAGCACTGGCAACATTCATCTGAGGGATCCAGCCAGAGCCTGGTTGCTCTGGGAGCTGTCCCACCATGGGAGATGAAGACTGCTCCTCTGGGCTATGAAGGGCACTGGTCACTTCTGCACTTTGCCATCTCTCTTGTGCTTTTTGAACTTCTTGGTTCAGAGAGCCTGAGATGAAATCAGCTCAGTGCAATCCTAGGACTGCTTTATAGGATTCCCTCTTGGAAACCCCAATGGGAGATGCACCTGAAGGGATTTTTCTTTGGTCTTTAGCCTTATCCCTCCCAAGACCATGTTTTCTGTCAGATCTCAGTTGCTCATGGGAGTAGGTGTTGGGTGTGATTTGCAGCTCTTAACATTCCGAGGAGAGGAATCAGTGGGTTGAGAATTTTTAAGGAACTGGGAGTAACTGTAATTCTCATTAACCAACCTCCCTGGACCTAAGTCAAAGCATCTGCCCGGGGAATTGATGGGAAAATGTTCAATGACTTGTACTAAAATAAATTATTTTTTTAATTAGTAATATTTGGGTTTTTTTCATTATTTCCTGAGTCTATTCCAATTTTAAAAACGTTCAGACTGATGACACGGGTCAGTGGGTCTCACTTACATCATGTCCTGTGAGCTGCTGACAAATTTGACACCAACATTCAGGAAAATGTTTTATGCAATCATACCATCTTTCTCCAACTCTACCTGAGAATGCAGGAATAGAACAGAAGACTTCTGTTCCTGTTTTCCCCCACTTATCCTCCATTTGCATATTTTGTAAATTCACAGCATCTTATAACTAATCAACTTCCCTGTTTATTTAGGTCACATAAAGATCATAGGGCACAATGCAAAAATAGAAACTAATTTTTATAGCAAAATTCACTGACAACTGTCACAAAGTTAAAGCATACTTTGAGACTTGAAAGAGTGATTATAAATTTACAGCACCCTTTAATTCTGCATTCTCAGGTGCAGTAATCAGTTCTTTCTCTTCCCGCACTTTTGTGAAAGATACATGTTTGGCTGCAAAAACAATCAAAAGTATTTTTAATGTTGTGCAACTGAGTTTGGTTGATTTGTAATGCATATTCAGTTAGGATCCGTTTAATCCAACTCTCAGACTGGAATAATATTCAGCGCAATTGTGTGTTTTAAGATTTGGTGTAAAATAGGTGCAAAGTGAACAGTACACTGGAACTTATTATTGTTGTTAAAACTAATTTTTGCAGACTTCAAAGCAAATCTGTGTTTTTCTCAATAGTGACTCTCTGTGCAAGACACTTTCCCATTGCCTGGTTTATGGTGGATGTTTTTTTGCCAGAACACAGGGCAGGGCTGACACGCTGTTGTCTGTGCTGTGTTCAAAGGGGTGCGTGGGCAGGAGCGGGGTTTGGAGCTGCTGCCCGCAATCCACAAGCTGTGGCTCCACCTCGCCGGCCTTCCCTTCCCCTGCAGGAGAGCAGAGGGCACAGCCAGACAACCAGGGGGAAAAGCACAGGGAGGCTGCCGAGGGTTGGGGGAAACTGCTTAGTGCAAAGGGGCTGCAGCTAAAACTCGTTGTGGGTTGATTTAATTGCTGTCGCTGATTAACTTAGCGCTGCTGCAGGGAAGATGCTGCTCTGCTGCTGGGAGCTCCTATTTTCTGCCTAAGCCTGTAACATTCACCTGCCTCTGATTATGTTTTGCTTCTTCAGAGTGGATAATCCTAGTGTGAGCTTTCAGATGCAGATCAAGGTAAAAGGCAGTTGAGGAGGTTAATATTGAGAGCTTTGTTCTGATTTTACAAACATTTAGAAAATAGTTTTTAAAAAGCATGTTTATTTGCAAGGACTGAGCCGTGAACACTTACTGTCTGTTGCTGGTGGCGAAGTGTTTTCCTTTTCAGGTCATGGTTACAGGTGTAAAGCCACCTTTAATGCCCATTGTGAGAGCAGAGGCTCAGGGGTGTTGTGTGCACGCTGTTCTTTCACCTGCTGCTGTCAGAGCTTAGTGTGTCTTTTGGAGAATACATTTCTTGATTAAGAATCCCTTCTGAGCCTCTGTCAGGGCAGCAGCTCTGGCTTTGCTCTTTATTCGGTCAGAGTATAATGAGCACTTAAGAAACGGGATGATTCAGTAAAGCTCCCGTCTGTCTGCAGGCAGCTTTGCAAGCAAGAGGGTGTCACTTTGAAAATGTGCCACGGCTAAAATGTCATCGATCCTTAGCGTGGATGGTGCCCCACAGTCACTGCTGTGACTCTGCAGTCCCCCTTCAAACAGGGGGCATGGCGGGCCACCAATGTGGCAGCGATGGAGCCCCGGGGTGGGGACACCCTGCATGTACAACTCAGGTCATTTCTTGTTTAGCCACCCCAGAAAGCTCTTTATAGAATGTGTTTGGTCCATAATTTTTGCTTATTTGCAAACCATGGTGATTACAGCAGGACTCAGTCGCTCAACAGAGCGCAGCTGGCACAGCTACCCACATTCCTGGGCACTGAACTTAATCTTTGATCTCTGTTACAAGGTAACCAGGAGCTGTCGGGCCCTGCACAGAAGTGGATTCCTTAAGCATCTTTTGCACCCTCACTTTATCCTTTTCAATCATGTATTTATTTCTGTAGGGCTAAGTCAGCAAAAGACGATGTGTGTTCAGGTCACAGGTGAAATCAGAAAGGCTCTGTGATTTCCACCACACCCTCAGGGGCTTTAGTGCCTTATCAAGGTGCAGGAGCACCAAATCTGGTTCTTTTGGGGAATAAAAGTATAGAATTAAACACAGGAGTGTGTCATGTTTATGAATAACAAAGCATGTTACTTTCTCTGAGTTTATACTCCATCAATTTTAAGCTGGTAGGAACAAATTTTTGTCATAAAACAACATAGCAAAAAGAGCCCAATGAAAAACACTTGCCATTCCAAGGCAAACCTCGTAAGGTCCCTCTTGTGCACAACGGGTGGACATGGGTGCAGTGCCATTGCAGGTGGTTGTCCAGGCAACAGGAGTCCTGACTCCTCACTTATCTTTGTAACCTAATTGTGTAATTACTGAAATGCTTTTTCCAGAACTATGCATATAATGAAATTTAGCCTTTTCTGTTGTAACCATTGTTGCCTCATCAGGAGCAGTTGTAACCCTGGCAGCACAGGGGTCCTCATGCCTGTCAGCGTTGTACAGTTACCCATTTCTATCTTTGAGCACTGCTGGAGCCAAGGCCTGTTTTATAAGGCTGTTCTGCAAGAAAAGCCTAATAATGATGTAACAGGTTTCCATGTACTTATAACAAGAGCAAAAAAAAATCTCTTTTTCTCTTTGAACCAAACATTGTCCTTATCAGTTTTCTTGTTCCCTGTCCTGATCCTGCTCCAACCTGGCTGAGGAAACACAGGAGCAGCAGCTGCCCTTGTGCAGGTTCCCTCGTGGCAGCCACATCTGTGGCAGTACCACCAGCCTGGCTGTGCTGGTGCATTTTAATGCTTTCTTCCGTGTTCTGGTCCAGGGATGTCCCTGGAGGGAAGTGGAAACCCCCAGCAAGACATTCCTGGGAACTCCACTTTTAACTTTTAACAGGATTAATGACTTAGACTGTCTGAAGTTAATCCCTTAAATGTGTTGACTCCAAACAAACGAGTTCCCTGTGCTGCTGGGTATAGTTAGGCTTTCAGAGGACTTCTAAGCAAAATAGTCCTGAAACAGAATAACCTTCCATGGCAGTTGATGGTCACACATCAATGCACTTTCAGCAGAACTCAGCCATTCCTGCTGAGCGAGGAATGTGCACGGCAAGTGGCCCTTACAATTCCACGTGTGTTGCCTGGCAGGGTGACTGCGGGTCAGGATGGCCACCTCCACCCTGGAGAACCAGCTGCAGAGTGCCCAGAAGAACCTGCTGTTCCTGCAGCGCGAACATGCCAACACGCTGAAGGGGCTGCACGCGGAGCTGCGCCGGCTGCAGCAGCACTGCACAGGTACCGGCCCGGGAGGGGGCAGCTGCCTCCTCCTGCAGCACCTCAGTCTGCTCTTTGTACGCCTTTGCTAATTGTTACTGCTGCGGGGGGTGGGAGGAGTTAGTTCTGTGTGTACTGAAGGCTGGCGGTGTGAATCTGCTCACCAGGTGGTGTATGGGATCCATGAGGATGTTCTAACAAAAATAAACTTTTTTTTCTTCAGATTTAACATATGAGCTGACTGTAAAGAGTTCAGACTGGTCAGGTAAGGAATGTGTGGCATTTTTCTTTTAATGTTCATCTTCAATTTCCTCATCTTTTTCACTGTATTTTTTTCCTTTACAATACTTTGCAGTGGGATGTTGGACTTTATAAATTCTGAAGGTATAATAAGTGTAGTTTTCTACTGTCCAGACTAATTTATTAAGTAAATGTCACAAGTTCTTCACCACGGTCACACAGGAAAACTGTGAAAGAGCCAGGATTCATGTGTGGAACTGCTGACTCCACTGACAGTCAGTTTCCTGCATGCTATGTGGGAACACAGGACATGAGGCACAAGAGTGAGATTGTTTTTAAAACTTAGCTGAGCTCTTGGTGTAATTACGCCACTAAGCTTTTAATTTTATATATATATATATGTGTATTTATGTATGTGTGTGTATATATATGTATATGGGCACACACACTAGATCCTAGTTACTTTACATGTATTATATTAACAACAGGTGAAGTACAGGAATAAAATACTCCCTGAGAGTAACCTCCCAGATCAGGGATGGTGTGGGATGGGTATCACCTGAACTTTGCCTTTTGGATTCCCCTAAAGACTTTGGAGTGGCAAGAGGAACACTGTTGCACTGTTTTACATGGTGGCTGTTGTTAACTTGAGACACTTGGGCTTTTCCTGTTCTTCTAGAAAGTGGGAGTTCACGAAGCGATGAACTCAAAAGTAAGTGCAAAGACCTTGAAGCTCAGCTGAAAATCAAAGAGGCAGAAAACAGTGAATTGTTGAAAGAACTTGAACAAAAGAACGCCATGATAATGGTGCTGGAAAACACTATTAAAGAAAGAGAAAAGAAGTACTTGGAAGAGTTAAAAATGAAAAGCCATAAGCTCAACATGCTGTCCAGTGAGCTGGAGCAGAGAACGAGCACGATCGCTTACCTGACCTCTCAGCTGCACGCCACCAAGAAGAAGCTGCTGAGCGCCAGCGGGACCTCGGAGGGGACCCCGTCCGGCAGCCCCGTGTTGTCCAGCTACAAACCATCCCCTCCCAAAGACAAACTGCCCGAGACCCCGCGGCGCAGAATGAAGAAGAGCCTGTCGACGCCGCTGAACCCCGAGTTCGAAGAGGCCTACAGAATAGGGGCGGAGAGCCGGAAGCTGGTGCTGCGAGAGCCCGTGGATGCCATGCCCGACCCCACGCCCTTCCTGTTGGCCAGGGAAACGGCAGAGGTGCATCTGATTAAGGAGAGGCCGCTGGTGATTCCGCCGATCGCGTCGGATCGTGCCCCCGGGGAGTCGCACAGCCCCGCCCGCGAGAAGCCGCACAAGGCGCACGTCGGGGTGGCCCATCGCATCCACCACGCCACGCCCGCCCAGGCTCAGCCCGAGGTGGAAACGCTGGCCGTGGATCAGGTCCATGGAAGCAAAGTGGTCAGGAAGCACTCGGGGACAGACAGAACTGTCTGAGCACGCCACGGAAGCGCCGTTCTGTGCTGGTTACGCACTGTGATCCTCTAGGGTGAATAGCACCTGCGGTGAAGTTTCTTTTGATGCCCCATGCATGCCAAACTCCTTCCAGGTACAGCATTAATACATTTTGCTCCTCTAACGAAACCTCCTAGGACTGTGTTCATATGGCAAGGTATATAACCACTCCATGCTGTGGCCAAATCAGGGGACCTGACTGCTTGCTTCCCTTCAGTGTAACTGCACGTGTGGACAGAGCAGGGGCTGTGTTGCTGAGCTGCGTTAGAACAGCCTGCACTGCACCCTCAGCCACACGTGGCAGCTCGGAACGTGGCCCCTCTGAGGGGCTGTCATCTCCACCCCCAGCCCTGAGCTCCGGGACAGCAGCACGGAAAGCTGTGCACATGCACGTTCACTTTAATGACCTAAGGACATCCCCAGAGTCCCAGCAAGCACTACTTGATTAATCCTAAGTACTTTGGTTTGTGGCTTTAAGTAAAATATGGGTGGGGGAAGCACCATTTAAAGGGTTAATAACCCTCATAGAAAGAGTATGAACACGGGGTTGTTGGGGGGGGTTAGTTTGGTTTTGGGGTTGTTTTTTTTTAAGCAAATGGCTTCATGACACATTTTATGCTAGTCAGTACACTGCACTTGTAGCACCTTCCATACTGGCTCAGAGCTCCTTTTCCAGGGAGGAAATGTAAGTGGCTATCCAATATGGAAACGGTTCTTTATGCTCTAACCTGCACTTTTTTGTAAAGGGATTATTTTTGTTTCCTAAAAACCTTACTCTTCTTCTGGGCATCATCAGACAGTGCTGGCTGCTGCCAGCTTAGAAACCTGAGCTGCCCCTCTAAAATGTGAGTATTTACTTTTAAGTGATATAACCAATTCATACAGGAGAACCTGACATCCTTGATTTCTGTCCTTGTGGATTGGGGATGGACTTGCCTTGCACTTGCCCAGATTCCCCTACTCCTCTCGAGTAAGCAGCAGGTAGACCCAGCAGCTGTTTAGACTACTTGACTCTTTTTTTTTTTTTTTATTCCTTCTGTCCTAGGAAAGAAAGGCATACTGGGAGCTGGGAGGATGTGTAATTTGGGGAAAGGAGCACAAATTTGACCATTTTTCTTACATTCTGATCAGCACCTCCAGCTCACCTCTGCTTCACTCTTGTCTGCAGCCTCTGAGTAGGACCAGCAAGAAACACTGGCTCCCAAATGCTGCTAAGCTTATGATGTGCCTTTAAAAATTTGGAATGCATATTCTCTGTGACAGCTGATGAAGGATCCCTGCCTGCCCTGTCCCCACCCCTTGCCAGCTGTAGTCTGCCCCTCCTAAGCTTCCTCTGCCGATGTGTTGGTGTGTGTCTCCCTCGGGAGCCTCGGGCCCCTGTCAGTGTCCCCGGAGAGGCGCTGACAGGATGGCAAAGCTCTTCTCCCACCGTGGTACCGCTGGATCTCCGCGCAGCATGACCGTCCCAGCAGGGCTGAGCTCGCCCGGAGGGTTTGGCCCTGCCCGCCCCTCTGTGCCCTCCCTCACTCGCTGTCCCAAAGCCCCAGACCCGCCTCAGCGTTGCGCCCTGCTGGCTCTGTGGTAGGAATTTGTCTCACAAGTGGTGGGGAGGGATAGGGAAAAGCTGTGTGCCTGCAAAAGGGTTGGTTAAACCAAGTTTGTTCCTCTGAGGTTTACTGTTTTTCTGTGTATTGCGTTAACCAGCAGTGGGTTTGGTTACTTTGGTTGCTGTCACCGTATTTTTATGGTGATGTGTTGTATGAGTGACCTGCCTTGCCACTTGTTGGAGGCTGGTGGGAGGCACCACTTCCAGGTGCTGCAGAAGTGATGCTTTGGGCAATTAAAGACATTTCTTACAACCATCCAGGCAAACCTTAGTCTTTGTGTGTGTGAGACCAACTTATTCCCTCTTCTCCATCCACAGACCAGCTTGGAGCCTTTCCAAAAGGAAACACAGGTTACAAAAACCACTTCCCTCTTCAACTGTGTTTATTGGGAGTATGATAGAACCAAGCTAATGCTGTTTAAAGTCAGGTGTGCTCAAGTGAAAACAACCCCACCCACGGTGCCCAATCCCTGCCTGGGTTGAGGGTTTTTTCCTTGCCCCTCCTAAAGGGTTGGATTCTGGGGGAAGAACGTAGTGCCTGCTTTCAGCTGTCAGTCTGCATTCAAGGTGAGACACACACCCTGAAGGACCCAGTGGGAAATGTGCCTGGTGGTGTAAAGATCAGCTTCAAAGACGAGGCCGAAGCCCATCGCATTGCGCCGCTGCGACGTTGTGTACACGGGGGTCCGGAGCGTGTTCTGGAAGAGCACGGGGGGACAAGGACACTGAGCACTGCCTGAGGCACCACAGGGAATGGAGCAAGGAGGTGACTGCCTCCAGAAACTCACTTTCCTTAGAGCTCTTAAAATATCCAATACCCAGAAAATTTAAGTGTTTTTTATGTCACTAACTGGGGATGGGAAATAATTGAAAGTGTAAGGGGAGTCCCAAGTACCTGAAGTAAGAATGTCCCAAGTACCTGAAGAGAGGCCCCAAATGCACCAATCCCTTTAGAAAAGGAAAACTGTCATGATGGGGAATGTAAGGAGAAGTGTGAAACCAGGTAACAATAAAATCCAGGTACTGGGCTGAGAGGAGATGGAGATGTGAGAATAGAAGGAAGAGAATGAAGTGGTTGGCCACCATGTCCCAAGGAGCTGTACCTGCAGCCTGAGCCTGTGTGCTTCCGTGGGGATTATCCTCAGGATGGGCAGCTCCACCACCGGCACACGGGGCTTGCTTTGGGTAAGGCAGCCTTGCTCAATGTCCCAGTCTGCTCCTTCCAGGAACAGACCAGAAACAAAGCAGCCTGCAAAGGCAGAAAACACAGCACTTGTGGAACCTGAGCTACTAGAAAAGATCAGTTTAAGACAAGTATTCCTGCAGTCCCTGTCCTGGGCACTTGATGAAGTACAACATTAATTAAGAATGGTCCAGGTAAGCTGCAGAGGGGATTTTTTAACTGCAAATTGAATTTAACAAAAATGAGATTATTTTCCTCTCTGTTCCCAATCAGGTCTGATACTGAGAGCCTTGCTTAGTTGTCCCCTATTCCCAGACTTTGTTATATTTAGTTATTGGAGCAGTGCTGGTTACAAAGAGATATTTACACAATAAACAATACATAGTTACTTTTTTGTTTAAATATATTTCAGTATATTATTTGTGGTGTGAATAGATCTTTATAAACCTGCTGGAACTGGTAATGTTTTAGGCATTAAGAAATTGGGGGGGGGATATTTATAGGGGAGGGGCAAAGGAGAGGTTTAAGTTCAAATCCCTGCTTGTGGGTGGGAAGAGCTCAAGATGCCCATGCACAGAGAGCCTGTGCAGGAACACAGGAAACAGAACCCAGCTACTTCTCAGCTGGAAGTCATTGGGACTGTGAAATGGAAACCCAGGGTATGTGTACTGAGGTGTAACCAAAGTAGTTTACTCTCTCACCAATTAACTACTTAATTATTTTTGCCAAATAATTGTTAAAAGCACCTACCGTGACTGGACCCTTCACTGATTTCTTCTGCAGTCTTGAACTTGGTCACCTCTGTGTAGAGGGTGGAGTGATCCAGGGGCCACTTGTTTTTCCTGCAGGTGGCCTGAACCAGAGCAGTCAGGTAGGATTCGGGAATGTGGAGGCCCGACAGCCACATCACGGGGGGCTCCCCCTCGGTAACCTGCAGTCACAGGAGGGGCAGCACCTGCACTCAGCCCAGGGCAGAGTCTGCCTTGCAGACACAGCCATGCAAGGACTGGCAGTAGTTCAGGGAACTTACCTAAAGCAGTGAGTGTTCACTGCCTTCTGCACAGCACATGGTGCAGATTAACAAACCCAAAAGCTTTCTGGAGGCACTTGCTTACCCAGCTGGAGTACTGGTTATACCGATCCTGAAAGAAAATAATCCAGTTCCCAAGTGTTTTGAGTGTGTCGGGAGCCAAGCGCCGCCAGATGCTGGGGATCTGCCCGTTGAAGAGAGCCTGAGCCACATCATCCAGTTCACTGCTCATTCCAACTTCCCCAGCCAAGGCCTGAAAGACAGAGATGTGAGTGCCAGCCTGGGGCAGGTAAAGCTTGGCTGGTTCCATGAGTTGCTGGCAGTTGCTGTGGTTTTACTGACACGTTGTAGCTCAGCCAGCGACTTTGCCATTCGAATGATCAGCTTATTGAACCGTTCCAGTTCCTGCAGCAGCACCACAGTCGTAGGGGAGATGTTTGTGCCAAAAGCTTTCCGTATCTGGTCGAGATCAAATACTTGGGGTAATTTGTTTTCTATATCCTTGGCAATGTTTGCAATATATTCATCTCGGCTTATTCCTGTACCAGTTTCACCTGCAACAAAAAGTGTCAGTGAGACTCTGTACAGGCCACCCATTCCATGATTAATTCTCTGAGAGAGGGTTGAGAGTGGAGTCACCTTTTGGCATCAGTCTCTGATGCTGCTCTGACATTTGCCCACCAGACTCCCTGCAAGTCTCCAGCTGTGCCTCTGGGCAAGTACTGAGCTATTTGCAGGCTGGCCAAGCAGAGCTGTGCCATGGCTGTGCCCACCTCCCACTCCCCAGGGCACAGCCATGAGTTCTTACTCAGTCCAGGCAGAACACACCTGTTTGGGGCTGCAGCTCCAGCAGGTGAGCCCACATGTCCCGCACCGCCTGTGTGTAATACCCGATCTCAGCGTTGGCGTGAAGTCCCAGCACCTCCGGAGTGTTGGAAAGGGGCAGAGATTCTATGGCCTCTGGAATACAACCACATGGGCTCTGTGAGCTCACAGGCACCAGGACAGAGAGCAACACAGCAATTCTGTTACTGCTCTGCATGGAAAAAATCAAATGCTGGAGCTGGTGTTGAAGGACACACAGATCGAATAAGCACTTTTAAACACACCCAGACCCCCACAGAAATGTATCACTTAACAAAATTAACATGCTGCTTAAATGAGGTTTTGTGGTTTGGTTTTTTAAAAGACTCGAGGAACTCACTGATAAACTGACATTCCAAAGGGCAGCTCCTATAAGGCAGTGGATTATAACACTACAGTGCATACATTGGCAGTGCTTGGTGTTCCATTAACTTCTCATATCCAGCAACGGATGTATGAATAGAATGGATACTGGAAGGAGACTTTTCTTTTTAATGATAATGTATGTGGCAGGAAAAGCATTTCTTACCAACAAAATCATCTTTTACAGTCCCTTCTGGAATTTTATAATTAACCTTGTCACTTTTATAAAAGTGAAAGAGCTGGAAGGTGTCAAACAGGAAGTCCCCCAGGTACTCGTCCATATACACGGTCAGGATGCGCCGGTCGAAGCTGTCGATGGCGCGCCCTCCGTACATGACCTGGAGATGGGGTACATCAGTGTCACAGCACTGGCTTTTGGAGCAGAAAATACACTTTAAAATACCACCGAAAGGTCCAATATACCCTTTGCTTTTGCTGCAGCTCTGGTGGAACACTGTCTCCCTCATGGATACCAAGGGATCTTCTCCAGCTGCCTCTCAGGGGGACAGGCAGGGATTATTTGGCCTTGGCCTGGAGAGAGCTGCTCTGGGCACTCCTGATCACCCACCTTGGTGATTTGTGTGCAGCAGTACCTTCCTGAGGTACCAGCTCATGTTCAGCTGGGATTCAGTGCTGCAAAATACCAGTGTTCTGCAGGACTTCCTGTCCCAGCAGCAGGACAGTGCAGAGCAGCTGTGACACAGCTCCCTGCAGGAGTTTCAGGGGACACCTCCCTGTGCCAGCAACACTGTGCACTTGTGCTGCTCAGCACCTTCCATCACAGCATCCCAAGGGCTGTCAGAATGAGTTGAGCTCCGTAATTCCCTGCTGTGAAGTTACACACAGTGGCTCTATTTCCCCCAGACTGAGGTTAAGGCCCATGTTCAGAGTTTCAGCCCACCCAGGAATCATTCCCAGCCAGCTTTACTTGGTGCAGCCCATGCAGAGAGGAAACTTCACTGATCTGGATTCTTTTACCATCAAGTGGCACTGCAGGCACTCACCTCCCCAATAAGATACTTGAGACTGCTCCAAGGGATTTGATCATCTTTTTGTTCAAAAGCTTTTGTCAAGTATGTGTTAAGGATTTCCATGCAGACCTAATAACGTTGTTGGAACATGTGAGATGATAAATCAGAGATGCCTATTCATAGATTTCATGTAATGAAGTTGTTTGAAAACTAGCAATTATTTCTTTCTGAAATAATTAAAAATATAAGTCTAAATCATCCTAAGAAAATAAACCCATGAAAGAGGCAACACAAACATGAAAGATTTGGAATCTTAATTTTTAGTGGCCCGAATTGACATTATAGAAGAGCAGGAGTCTCCATGACTCTACAGAAGGAGGATAAAATACTAAGCAAAATCTAATTGTGAGAAAGGATTAAAGCTGGATAAATTCTATGTTTTCAGAAGTAATCTGAGCTACTCAAGAATATAAGAGGCATTTTAATTGTTTTCTTACCTGGAAGTCAGATTCATTAAAATCATAGGGTACGTTCCAGCCAACCTTCCCAAACTTCCTTCTCTCCTGAACCACAGCATGGAAAAATGCCAGGACATAGACTAAGGACTTAAAGGCAGGATGTGGGCACTGCTCTAAGGCTTCCTCGGGAATTTTGAAGTAGGTGGCTCTCATGTTCAGTTTCAGACCATTAGGAGGCTCTGTAACAACCTATCAAAATAATTAGGGACGCCATCCATTTCTGGGTAACTTGAGGAGAAAAAGCTGTAAATTTACCACATAAAGTAAGCTATACAATGCAAGCTTGGATATTTTAGGTGGCTTTCCAAATTCCTATCAATATAGATTTTTTTCTTAAAGACATGAAACAGACCTTTTTAAGCTTATCAAGGTAAACACACCTATACAAAGGGAAACCTGATATTATTCTAGAAATAGTCATGTTACTAGCAAGACATTAGTATTTCTCACACTTGACAATCTAGTTTACTGAACTACCACCACTTTACACGTTTTGGTGTGTCCTGTATCCCTACAGGATGTGTCCTGTATCCCGTTACAGCCTTTAATATGGTTTTAGTGCTGATCAAACTACCAGTCACTTCCTGGCTGCTTTTCCAAAGTGCCATAAAACCTCCACTCTCCCTGCTCCTCATGACCCACAGAGTGTGGATCTGCAGCCTTAAAGATCCACTGAGATCCCTTCTCCCCAGTGCTGGAGAGCAGCCCAGAGCTGTCACTGCCCCAGGGCTCACCTGGGCTGCTGTGCCATCCACTGCTTTCCAAGCTATGAAATGCAATCACAGTGTTTCCAGGACAGGTCACAGCAGCAGCAAAGCAGCCATGGAAAAGGACATCAGGCCAGAACCATGGCTTGTGCCTTCAAAATAATCAGCTCAGCCTCTGGTGATAAATGCTGCAGCCTGAAGTAGCAGCTGGTAACCATTATCCTATTGCAAGGTCTGCTCCAGAGGCACTGCAGCATCAGGGCTGACAGGGCTATTTCTGGCTCTCCAGATATTCCTCACTTGTGGCAGCATTTGAATCTAAAGAGCACTTGTCACATATCCAGGTTTACTCACAAACCTCTACTGTGAAGTAACTGCTTCAGAAAAAACCAGCTGTACAGCAGCTTCCACCCAAAGAAATCATCCCAGTAAGATAAACAAGATAATGAAAAAAGGATTTTGCTTATAGAGATAAAAAGTGAGTTCCTAAGCCTGGGTCGTGGTGCTGCAGTCAGCTCAGGCATCCAGAGCCAGACCATTCTGCTGAGTCCCAGAGACAGGACATGTTCTCCTGCCTGGGGCTGCCCCACTGCACAGTACCTTTAGGGACTTCTGCAGGATTCCAATTGGGAAGCCCTTAGTTGGGTCAGTTGTCAGCCAGAGGCGAAAGTCTGGGTGGGGCTCTGTAATTTTCTCCAGGGCTTTTTCCAGATGAATGAGCCACTTCACCAAGAGATGACAATTCTGCAGCATGAGCCACTCTCCATGAACCACTGCCTCCTCCAGCATCTGCAAAGCAATCTGGAGACAGGGAGGAACCATCTGTGAGTAGGTCTCCCTCTCTCCTGTGAGCCCCTGCTGGGCTTGTGCAGGGGCTTTTCCTGATGCACACTCAGCCTTTCAGTTTCAGTACTTACCAGGATGCCCCTTGATGAGAACAGACCTTTCCCCATACCACAAGATGTTGCTCTGAGATGTTTTTATTTCATTAATTCCTTTGGAAATTAAAAGTCATGCAGAGCACTGAAGTGTTTCCAAACAGCACAGGAGTGCGCTTGGCCCAGAACAGGGCGAAGGTCAGTCTAGAAACTGGTGGTCTAAATGAATCTGACAGGAGCTCCCCCTCTGACTGAAATCATGGCAAATTCAGTCAGCTATGAGGCTTTGGACATCCTGTCTTAGTGTCCATAACAAAAAGGAAAGGCAGAAAAAGCAGCAGGATATCACCACTGTGATTTCCAAACACCTCATGTCCATAGAGCTCCAGATCACTGATAACCTCTGAAAGGCTGCAGAGTAGCATCTTTTCAGCTCAACTATTCTTAACAGCTGACAATCCAATACTGGACATACCCTCAGCCACATCAGAACAACAGCCAGTCAGACAAATACCCCCTTTTATGTTCAGAAAGTGTCATTCACAGACTGGCAAATCCACGTCAGAACCATGAAGTACCCCCCATTAAAATGCAGCAGACCTTTGGAAAGGAGATTTGATCAGTTCCAGAACACTGGGAGCTCAGCTTGCAACTCACAGACTTGCTGCACCAGCACATCCCCACCCTGCCACCCAACTTACCTTCTCTTGGCCTTGTCCCATGGCCAGGAATTTGAGTCTCTCTGCAGCAAACTCCGTCCTCTCCGCCAGTTTCATGAGGTCACTGACAGGATCAGAGCCAGGACTTAAGATGAAAACCACAGGGGAGTGAGGGCTGCTCTGCTGCAGGATGGCCTCAAAGCTGATCACGGGCGGCTGCACATATCTGGGAGGGAGAGAGGCCCAAAAAGCTGCTGCTGTGCACAGGGCAGCCTCTGTGTGTGAACAATGACCTGTACACAAACAGCAATGCCCACCACACACAGAAATCATTCAGACACAACTCTTGTGCTTCTGTCTGGGCACATCACAAACCCGTTTACATCACTGGTTACAGCTCCAGTCCTGGGTGAGAGCCCCGAGTGGTGGGATGTGGGTTTGGAAGAGGAGTGGGACTTACATCTCCCCCATCGTCATGGTGACAAAGTCGGTCACTGCCCGGTACAGACGGTCCACCCGGAAGCAGCGCAGGAGGAGCAGCCTCTGGAAGGCTGTCAGGCTGTCCTGGTACTGCAGTGGGAAGGGGATCTGCTCCAGAGCATCTGTGTCGTACCACTGGTGAGAAAAATGGCAGGCAAGGCAAAAGAATCAAATGGCTCTATCAGGGAAATTACCAGGAAAGAAAAAAATGAGGGGCCAAGAGACACAAGGCAAACAAAGTCAATCAGCTGCAAGGGAATATTAAAAGATTAGGTGAATGTAAAAAATTCAACTATTTCAGATTAAAGTATTCAAGTCCAGAAACACATTTGTACTTTCATTTTATGTCAAGTAATTCTCTTAAGATATAGAAAACAGCATCCCAAGCAAAAGGTATTAACAGATTGCTTACAGGGAGACTTCCTATAAAGCAAAAATACATGGAATGAAACTACAGGAGGAACAAAGGAAGTCTGTGTCTGTCACTAGCCTGTAAAACTCACTGTCACAAGAAGATCAAAGTGCATTGAGCAGCACAAAATTACCAGTGAAATGTTGACTGCTGAAATCAAGAGAAAAAATTCCACTGACTTCAACAGGGCAAATAACTCCTCCAGGGCATTTGACTGACACATAATGAATCTACAGTTTCCCAGGGAAGACTGGGGTTTGTTCATTTTTTAAATACTACAATCCTTAATTATTCTGCAAATAAGCCAATCACTAACTGAGGTCCAGAAGCAAAGCAATACCTTGTGAAAGGAGCCCTGTGCAATGCTGAGACATGTTGCATCACACCTGAACATTAAATATCAAATTATTAACCACTAGGTCAAAACCAGGGGACAACAGGATTGCAAAAAAAGAACACATACATTTCTCCATACTTCTGGATTGTCTTCCACATCATCTGGAAGGGACTCAAATGTCTCAGGGAAGAGTTCAGAGAGGCGCATCAGGTCTTCCCAGCCCTGGTCCGGAAGCCAAGCGTACGGTTTCTTTCGGGCACTCTTCTCCAGGGAAATATTGCCTGGTCACAGTGGGAAAGCAGAGTGGATGTTCATGGCAGGAGTTCTCCAATACATCAACACACACACAGTCCCAAGCACAGAGGAAGCAACTGGAAGTTTGTTTTGAAAGCCCTGTGAGATTAGACTGGTCTGCTAAAGGAAAGATGGATTTTACAAGGACCTGCAAATGCTGGAGTGTTATCTTTGCAAACATTTCTAAAATTATGCACATATAGCCCAAAAATAACGGCAGATTATTTCCTCAGGTAACATCCTAACAATTAGCTAATGTGAGTTTGTCAACAGAAAAAGACTGGCCTCTTCACTGTTTAACAAAGGTTAGAAGAAATAGAAATAGCAGAATCCCCAGTTTGTGTAAAGCTCAGTGGGTCTGAGGAAATCCTTTCTAGTCAAAGACCTGTCTTCAAAATATCTTTTAGCTGTAACTACACAGAGCTACATATTTACATATAAATATTCACTTTACCTTTCAAAAAGAACTCAAATTCTTCTTGTGGAATTCTGCCATCAGCTTGTTCTATCTTCACAGTCATATTAAAGGAGAACAGCAACTTGTGCTTCTCAAACAAGCCTACAGTAAAAGGACAGTATTTTCAAAATCAGCTGCCAAAGCCTGTTGAACTGGAGCAATCCTTAAATCCACACCCTGCATTGGGATGCCCCATCCCTGGAAGTGTTCAAGGCCATCTTGGACAGGGCTTGGAGCAACCTGGGCTGGTGGAAGGTGTCCCTGCCCATGGCAGGGGGTTGGGACTGGATGAGCTTTAAAGTCCCTTCCAACCCAAACCATTCCATGATTCTATGATTTGGTCACCCCACAAAGATAATTTGATTGACAGTTGGACTTGATGTTCTTAAAGGTCATTTCCAGCCTTAACGATTCTACGATTCTGTGACCTGGGTGATCAAAGATGGGGCTTTGGATGAGGCTTACAGAGTCAACACAGCACAATGGGAGCTCCACAGCTATGATTTACCTCTGCACCTGTGTTGTATTTCTGCAAGAGTTACACCATTAATGTGTGTAGTTTCTTCTAACAGAAATGGCAGGGAGTAAAGTGTGAGCCAGGAGCAGTGCTGAGCCCTGAACAACAGGGAATTCCCTCTTTGGAAACTGCCTCTTTAATTAAGCCAGTGGAAACCATTGCTTTGCCTGCTGTTGCACATCAGTCCCAGCCCACACTGACCTGTGCAGCCATAGTTGTAGGTATGCAAAGTCAGGGTATCCATGATGTTTTTTAACCTCTTGGGAAGTATCGGGCTGGGCATGGATTTCCGAAGAGAGAACCCAAAAACCTCCAAGAAGGAGACCAGTGAGAACTGATACATGATGTTGACAAGGGCCATTTCAGACAGGACAGAGAAGAGGATGGCCCCTCTCCTGGCAGCTGGTCTGTAGCCATCCCGAAGGCTGTCGATGTCCGCCGCCGTCATCTCAGCCAGTTTCAGTTTCTCAATCACCTGTGAAACAAGGATTTTACACACCTGGAATTGCTGTGCTGATCCAGAGTGTACCTATCCTATCACAATATCCAGAGCTGCTCAGTGCCTGCCTCTCTGTGTTTGATGAAGCACAGTGAAAAAGGAAAGACTATGTTCTGTTAGAAAATATCCTGGCAAAAGGCCCAGAGCTGGTACCTCAGTAGCTTTGAATTTTGTGTCTTCCAGGGTTTGCACCAACTCCACGTTGTCCAACATGTTTCCTGTGGAAGATGTCAGCCCATGAAGGAGAGTATCTTCCAGATTTTTCAGCAGGTTTTTGTTCTCACTTGTCTCCTGGATGAGATGTTCTCTCTGTTCTTCCAATTCCCTCCTTTCAAAGCCGGTGATGACGCTGAGCAGCTGATCCTCCAGGCCCTTCAGTGTAACTACAGGGGTAACACATGGACACAGCACAGTCTGTTTCTAACCACAGGAGAGCTTTTGTGCAACTTACTTGATCTCCAGCATCTCATAAAGCTACAGCAATGCAAAAGAGTGACTTGGTTAATGAGTCTGTATCTTAATTGTACCAAAGCATCCTCTCCTGACAGGTGCAGGAAGAGATATTTAGCTCAGCTGCAGATCAGACGAGACAAGTGAGAAGGATTTCCCATTAAATCAGATGCTAAGTATAACAACGACTGAGTATTTTAGAATTTCACTGAGCTTTCAGAAAACAACCCAGGCCCTAAATTTGCATTGCAGCACAATCACTACTTTGTCACTAAATCCACACTTGGGCTCACCTGTATAATTGATAACCATGGCTTTGCCAAATACAGAAGGAGAATACTTTGGGTTTGCTAATTTGGTGTTGAGGTACAATCTAAAATTACTGTCATAGTCGACCTCTTTGTCCCCCAGGACGATGAATGTTCGCCCCTGTGCCACTTTGATGTTCTTCTCTAGGACATTGTCTATCACAGGGTCGATGTACTCATCCACACTGTGCAACAAGAAAGGGTTTCCATACTTTATGGCCAGTTCCAGTTGTTTAAGGAAATCAGAGTCATTAAAGGAAGCCATCTGCAAAAAAACAGTGGGAAGATTTGAAAGAAGTGATACTCAATTTGCTGAACATTATTATTTTGCAATAGCTGCCAGTACTAATGAAATTTGCTCTTTGCTGCTTTCTGTCTTTCCACCCACAAAAAATGCAAACTGCACTTGTATAAAGCAGTAAAGGTGCTTTTTTCAGATTGAGAACAATTTCCACTTGGAGAACTACTCTTCAAAGTTCTAACTGTGCCTCTGATGGTGTTTATTGTCCTACAGGAAAAATTCCATCCTGGAGCTGAGATAAACCACAATCCACACCAGCCTTTTGGTTATGTTATTTCTGCATGTACAGACAGGCTGAGAGAGTTGGGATTGTTCATCCTGGAAAAGAGAAGGTTCCAGGGAGGCTTTATAGCACCTTCCAGCACCTGAAGGAGCATCAAGAGAGACTGAGAGAGATTTTTGACAAGGACACTTAGCAATAAAAGAAGGGAATGGCTTTGCACTGAATGAGGGCAGGGTTAGATGGGATGTTGAGAAACAATTCTTTACTCAGAGGATGGTGAGGCCCTGGCCAGGGAAGCTGCCCCATCCCAGGAAGTATTCAAGGCCAGGTTGGTTGGGGCTTGAAGCAACTTGAGCTAGTGGGAGATGTTCCTATGGCAGGGAGTGGAACTAGAAGGTCCCTTTCAACCCAACCCATTCTATGATTTTATAATACATAACAGGTTCACCATTCAACCTGACAGGGATTTATACAGCTTTGAAAACCACCAGTAAGAAGGTAAAAGACTATCTTTACCCTCAGATTATTCTTTTCTTCTTTCTTCTTAATCCAGTGCAAGGCCTGTTGCTGTGGGTCGATGCAGAGTGGGAAGCGGCTGGCATACGTGGTCAGGATGCCATTCTGCACAGAGAGCTCATCTGGAGGCAATCCCTGGGAAACCCACCTGGGAATAGAATGGACCAAAGACCAGGCTGGGACGAAAACTCAGTGGGAGAGCAGCACACTTGATTTGTCAGTAAAATTTTACAATTCACTGAGAACACTGTTAGACACACAAGGAAACATACAGTGCATGGGATTGTGAGAACAGTGCCCAAACCCAGACTGACACACAGTCTGAGTGATCTGGAACTACACTGCTCAAAATACTGTTGCCTTTGGTGAGTAAGCTGTAGTAGCTGATATATGAGCTATCTGGGCATGGGTTTAACTTCAAATTCATTGAAGTCAATGAAAAGACACCTGCTGGGTTATGGGAATACATTTTATAGATAACTCTGAACAAATTTCCTAAAAATGGTATTATATGTGTCTGAGTTCAGTGAAGGTCCCTGGAGTGTAAAGTACAACCATTTGTTAAAACAAATGGCCTCCATTAACCAGAAGGAAAATAATTTGTCTCTCTCTCTTGACATGAAAGTAGGACTGTTTCTCCCTGGAATGGCTGTGCATCCCCACCCACAACCTGCCAGTTCTGTGCTCCACACTCAGCTCCACTCCCACTTTATAATCTCACATTCAGTACTCACTGGGTTCGCTGACTGGCCATACCTGCTGACCTCCACATCATTAGTCAGGAGGCTTTCTAACTTGAAGGGCTCACTGCATGGAATGCCTCTGGAGAAGATATCTTCCTGCCACACCTGATACATCATCTCATGGCGGAAGTCCCAGCTGAAGGCTCCCTCATAGCTCAGGAAGGCAGCAGCCAGCAGACAGTCTCCAAGCAACTTCACCTGCCGTATTTCATACTCCTTGAATTCCTCTGTCCACCTGGTAGAATTGTAAGGGGATCTGTGTCAGTCTGTACCAGGGAGATGGGGTTTATGTGCAGAACTTCCAGCTGCTGCTACTTTAGATATAGGTTGAGACAGAACACCAAATTTAGGATCAGTTGTTCTCTCACTATTATGATGGCCAGAGACGCTGAGTTGATCTGAACCTTCTTCCTTTTAACCTGAGTTAATGGATATTAGCTTAGAAGGGATAACAGCTCTTCCCAGCAACAAACACCATAGGAAGTGACATGTCCAAAAATGCCTCTACTTGGTGCATTTTATCCCTGACATGTAACCCTCTGAGGTCGAACACATCTTTCTTTGAACCTTGACTTACCTCTCATTCTCAGATTTCAAGCCCACAATGAGCTTGTCAGCAGCCTCTAACCTTCTCTGCATAATCTCTGCTTCTTCTTGTAACTTTTGGTTTTCTTTTATTGCCTGCTGATATTTGTCATCCAAAGCTTTAAGCTCAGCCTGGAGGGCAGCCAGCTCTGCCTGTATCTTTTCCAGTTCCCGCTTACTTAAGAGGTAGTTCCTTTCTAGCCTTGCCACCTACATCACATTGTGAAGGAAACAGGAGTGTCACAGAAAGAAGGGTTTGGAGAGGAGGCCTAAGTTTTCAGATTTCTTTTGGCTATTTCATTATTTCAAAGTGCCCACAACACTCTCATCCCCTGGCAAAAGAGGAAGTCTGTCTGCTTAATAACAACAACATTATGGCCCCAGAAATAGTCAGACACATCTGGTGAATACACTTTCTCAGTAGTCAGTTGGATACAATAACCTTTTTTTGACGAAAGTTGCCCAGTGCCATATGCCGGGCATTAGACTTCCCTTGGTATTACAACCAACTTTCCAGTCATCCTAAAAAAAGTTAATCAAAAGGTCTGTGCTTAAGGAAAATGGATTCTCTGTTCTTCTGAACTCTGCTCTATCCAAATGCCACGTGTTTTGAAGTCTGGTTTTAGCAGACAGCTATAAAGTGTTTTTCCAAGCTTGTTAGTTTATAGAACATACTCCTCCCTCCTCCTTCAAGCACTGGCATGAATGCCAACCCACATCCCAGCATCATGACACAACACAGCAATTTATGACTGAGTACCTGCCTCACCCCCTTTGCAACAGCTCTCCTGAACACCTCTTTTTAAGCACTTCAAGAGAAGTGGCAGTCTTATCAAATTGTCAAGTATTCTCTCTTTCATCAGAATCCTGCTTCAGCCTCCTCTGAGTCTGAATCCAACACATTTTACCTTTTCTTCCTTTGGCCTGATTGTTTTCACTACATCACAGTAGGTCACCACAGCTTCAGCAAACTTCAACATTCCCAGTCCTGCTCTGCTAATAACTTCCATTTCACTGAAGGTAGTATTAAGATTCCTTAACAGAGCTAAATTGGCAAACACAAAAATATTGCAAGTGAGTTGAATTACAGTCAGAAATCCTCAGAGAAATAGATTTCCCCACCAGCAATATCAGCCAGTGCTGTGACAGACAATGTGAAATATTTGTCAGAATATTAAAGAGACTCTGACTTCAAGACGAAGGTACTGGGCACCTTCAATACAAGCACAATATTCCCAGTGATTTCTCAGGCTCTTTTCTTCATGAAGGGAGTGTGTTCAGGAGTTGTTCCACATGTCTGAGGTTCATGGTTTGTTCTTCTCTGCAGCAGTCAAGTGTAATTCTGCTCCAAGGCCCAAATTCCCCTTCTAGTGGAACTGCTCTGGATTGCACCTTTAAGAGCATGTGCACAGTTTGGTCCACAAACTTTAGGTACAACTGCATAATCTCTGCAGTAGAAATCATACCTGCTTTCCACTCTGTAACATCACATTTTAATTGCCAGCACATGGACAAGGCCATAATTCCCCTAAGCAGCTAAAAGGAGACAGGAGGCCTACTCTGTGTTCCTTGCCTGCTTTAAAGCAGAGCCTGTAAGACCCTGAGTGAGGTTTAACCTGGATGGAACATGAGAAGAAGGTCTGGGAAGTCTGAAAAATCCAGTCATCCCAACAATGCAAGACCTGCAGCACTGTGGCAGTGCTGTCCCTTAGAACAAAGTGAGCCCCACCCTCCCAAAGGACACTGGAAGGATTGCTGCTGACATGGCCAACCACACTAACAAAGTCCTCTGCTCATTCCAAGCACACAGAGCGGGAGCTCACCTCGCATGGCTTTCACATTGCTCCAGGGAATCCCCCTGAAATCCGTGGTCAGCAGGTGTCGCAGGAAGTTTGGGTCAGCCATCATTGCCTTGGCTGTCTTCCAGTTCAGCTCCTTGTACCCTCTCATGATGAGAATGCATTCCAGGACAACTTGCACCTGCTTAGGGGGTGTTGCAAAGGATCTGGAAAACAGGAAAGAAGGAGACAGTGGAAGAGAATAAAGAGGAGACAAAGCACATGATGCCAGACAGGAGGACTTGCTGTTAGAGGGGCATTGCAATACAGGAGCTTGTCCATCAGACAGGCCATCCACAGTGGAAAAGGTAACCCAGGTCAGACAACAAATTATTAACTACTCCAAAGATCAAAATTCTTGTATTCAGACAATTTGATCCATGAAATACTAAAGGATTTCAACCGTGAAAGGCCTGGAACCCTGAGACCCTGTACTCTTCCACAGGGCAGTGAAGCAGCTGCCTCTTGGGAGGAAAATCCAGAGATTACAAGAGAAAGGACTAAACAAGTGTGGCAGGAGAGGGAGAGCTGTTGCTGTTTTGGGGACAGCCAAGGACTGGGTGTGCTTTTATATTGATCCCTAAATACAAGATACATTATAAAAACACAGGGAGAAATTCATTCAGCAGGGAAACACATTTTTGTGCTATGAAAGCAACCCTGAAAAATAACTGGTGTGTGTTCCTGTCCACACAGGAAAAAAAAAAAAAACAGAGGAGGAATGAAGGGGTTTGGACAGTCACTGCCCAGGAAAAAAGCACAGCAGGTTCTGCTGTATCAGACACAGGGTAGGGATGGGTCTCTCAGTGAATTTCCAGGAGTTTATCATACTGTACATCCAAAGGAGTCACCTGAGTTCAGTAACTTCAGCCTTGTCAAGCTTCTCAACCTCCAGTTTGGCAGCTTCTAAAATAGGCTTGATTTGATCCAAAGCTTCCTCAGCCTCTGCCTTCTCCACAGCAATAATCTTATTCTGCTCCTGTATCTCTATGGCTTTTTCTTCAGCCAGTTTTTTCTTCACCTCAGCTAGGAATTGTAAAAGCAGTACCATTAATGTATTATTCAAATTTGGAAACAGAACATATACTAACCCAGATTTGCTCTTTGCTGAACACCAGAAATGACCATCAGCTCAGAGCATCCATAGTGCCAGCTTGCCTGTGTTTACAGTGTCACATCCCCTCAGCCCTCAGGAGCTGTAAAGTACCCACCAACTTCTGTGTTTTCTGAAATGTCTCGTAGTAAAGCCTCACAAGCAGCTGTTTTCTCTGTTAGCACAATCTTTTGCTCAGCAAGTTTCTGGTTCAGCTCAGCCAGCTGCACTGCAGCTTCCTTCAGCTTAACTAAGCCCCCATCCAGTCTTTTACATTGTGCTGGGTAGAAAAAAAGGGAGAGATGTCAGTGAGTTATGGATTGTGTCCTATCACACAGCAACAGAATCTCACAAAGGGGAAACATGCTTAGAGGTGCACTCAGAGACTTTTCCTTTCCTAAGCCTCCCTCCCAAGATGATGTTCGTGTCACCTGAGCTGACATGAGTGGCCCTGTTGCCACAACTTGCTTTCCATGCTCACGTTTTATCCTCCTCACATATTTCAGTGTCCCTGAAGTATGAATAAGAATTGCTGTCGCTGAGCAAGGCTGAGCTGGTAGAAGATTCAATCAGACTCTTCCCCAATCAGAGAAGGGTCTGGTTTGCAGGTTCTGAATCCAGTTCATGCACAAAACGATTTGAGGAGAACCCACTGTTTGACAGTCTGAACATGCCCACGTGGCCAGCATATTGGTCAGTGCCCAAACCAGATGCCAGCACAGCATTTGAGATGGCATTGCTAGCAGGACTTTTCCCTATTGTGGGTAATATGTGACATTCTCACCAGCAGTTTTTTTTTCTTTCTCATATATTTAAGTCACTTATTAAAAAGCAGAAAACTTCTACACAGCCTTACCCAAAATGAACTGGTTCTTCTCCTCTAGCAGTTTTGAGTAAGTACTGATAAAATCAAGGTAATTCTTTGGTGTGACATGATTACTCCGTCTGAGTTTCTCCAGGAATCTCCTGCTGAACTCCCCCACAGACTGGTGCACCATGACCATGTGCTCGATCACTGACGTGCAGCTCTCTGCTGGGATCCGGGGGCTTTTGCCTCAAATTAGGCAGAGGAAAGAAAATACTTCAAAGATGTGTGGGTTTTTTCAGAGTACACCAATTACCATCTTTCTTATGTACATCTAAGCCAGGCACACATCTGCTTTCTGAGGCAAAAAGCAAAATCAAGGCAGAGTGAGAATGGAACCTCCTTGGAGGCACCTCACATTGTCTGCAGAGCTGGGAACTGGAACTTGAGCAATCTTAAAAACATATTTGATTAAGAAACTACCATCCAGTGATGTTTTTGGACAGGGTTTTTGCATCACCCATTCAGACTCAGGGCAACAGGTACAATGGAAATGAAACTGTGAAAACCCACAGTAACTGCAAGTAAAGAATGTATTCCTTAACCTATACCAAGGGCTAATGGGGTAAAATACTGACATCTTACATACCCACAAAGGATTGTGCAACTGCAAACAAGGCCTGGGGGGGCCAGGGCAAGAACCAGTCAATACCAGTGTTGTTGACAAGACCTTAAAATAAAAGGACAGTGTTATCTGAAAAATTCCTTGGTAAAACTAGCCTCCAGTGTGACAGAAAACCCCTTGATTAACTGTATTTGCATCAAGAATCTGCAAATCTGTCTGATTTGCCTCCTGCTTAGCAACAGGATTTACCACAAAGTCAATACTCCCATTTTGACAGTAAAGGATGGGCTTTGCCCCTGTGTTCTGCCAACTCCATTGTGCCATTCTTGAGGCTCTTCCATGCTACAGTCAAGATCTGCAACAAGGTATTTGAGAGCCAGGTGTGGCACTCTCACCCACACCCATCTCTCACTCTTCTGTTCCCCAGAAGTCATTCCAGTCACCTGCTGAAGGGCAGCATCTGCCAAGCTCAGGTTTTTTTGGATACAGAAATGTTTCTCTTACCACCATCCTGGTTTCATAATGATTTAATACCACACATTCTTCTGTAGACCAGAGAAGAGAGGCTGCAGACATAGGCTGTGCATCTCCAGCTCAGTGAGGGAGACAATTGATTTCCAGCTGTTCAGCTGGAAAATGAACTGATCTGATAAATGCTAATCAATAACCCTCCCTGACATGTGGTAATTAACTGGAAAAATAATCATGCCCTTCAAATCCTTAATCATGAACCCTGCTCTGTTTGGCTTCAGATGCCAAACATCTCAGTGTCCACTTGACAGCTTCTCTTGCGTGTAAGTCTGTATTTCACAGGGAAGGGACTAAACAGTGCAACTGATACCTGGGAAATTTCTGCACCACGTTCTCAGGTCGTCCCCAACTGGGGACATTCCCAGGACGATGTGAAGGTTGCTGGCACATTTTCTGACAAAATATTGCCACACACTCTCTTTAGCTGGGGGCACACCAGCTTTAGCTGCTTCCTCACCAATCTGACTCAGGATGGAGTCTTTTTCATCATCTGGAAAAAGGGCTGGCACCATTCCTGTGACATAAGGACAGAAGAATGCCAGTGAGAACAACCAGTAAGAGGAAACCATATGGCTGGAGATAGGGCAGATGAGAAACCAGAGCCACAAATTTTAATCCTAGTTCTGCAAAAATGATTCTGAGTAGTTTTGAATGAACCAATAAATCTGTGTTTCTCCTTCTCCCCATGGAAAATAGAGAGGCTGTACCTAGGATGATCCAAGCGGATTTAGAGGAATAATTAATGCATTTTTGTTTGGGCTTCAGCAAAAGATACAAAATGTCACAAGAACATAAAGTGCTTTTCCCTGTGCAAAGAAAATCTTTGCTGGTGTCTACAAACCATCAGTTAAAATTTGCATTCTCTCAGTCTTGAAGCAAATACTGCCGAAGTTACCTATGACAGACCAGAAACAGGGAAAACTAGAACAAGGAAAGGGGAAGATTTAACACATCTGTTTTCAAATCAGATTGTGTAGGAACTTCAATAGAGTGGGTGGTCACACAGTGCCAAGTGCTGCTCATTTTCAGCTGCTTCAAACACTACAATTGAGGACATATATAAATATATAGATGAGCAGTTGCTGCAGTTCAGGTGAAGGTTCCTCAAAAGCCAGTTGGACAAAAAGTGGGTTTGTGGTCAAAGGCAGTTGAAGCTATACCTCAGTCTTGTAGGAAATCTGAGACTCCTGCAGTAGCAGCAGGAGTGAACCCATAGTCTCCCCAGACACATAGAAATGACTGCAAGGAGGTGCCAGAAAGCCAGAATTAAGGTCAAGATCATTTCAGGTAGCACTGAAAGGTAACTAAAGCAGCAGAGGACAGAGCTGTGTCAAGGGCACAGCTGAATCACAAGCAGACACTGATGAGGAGAACTGAGGTTGTCTGTGGTACCTGAAGTTAACATGTTGTTGATGAGTTCCAGGAAACTCTCCTCTGCCACGTGGCCATCTGTGAACAGGAACACCGTGGGCTTGTTCTCAAGACCCAGCTTCTGGTATAAACTTTTCAAATCCTCCCGGAAATTATTTTCTCCATATCCTCGAGTCAAGATGATCTCAAATACCTAAGGATGAAAACACATACTGAGAAGACACAGATGGACCCAAGACATGATGGTAACTCTGAATTTCAATTAGATTAATCAAGGGGGTTGGTTTGGCCCCTATCATCAGCAAATACATACATATCAATAAAATTATGCACTACATTCTTTTTTAAAATTACATTTGTACAACCCTGCAGGCTTGAGTTTTCAAAACTGCTTTGTGTTCATCCACCTTTTTTGCTCTTTCCTTCCAAGCCTTCATAAGAAACTGAAAATAGCTCTGAAAGGAACAATTCCTGTCTGAAATAAGACAGTACCAATCACAAGGCTCCTCAAGCAGCTCTGGAGTGCTGCTGTAATACACTTCAGTATCAACAGTTAGAGACTGTTAGTTATTCATTACCAAACCCACCCCTGTTTTCTGTCCCCAGTGCCCAACCCAGATTCAGGCCGGCGCAGCTCCCTGCCCAGGTCACCCACAGTGCTCACATTGGTCCTCCTGGCCATCGCCCCACCTCTGGTTTCTCTCCACAGCCTCATGTTGTCTTGACTGATCAATGGGCCCCCACCCCTGTTCAATCCCAATCCCAACATTGCTTTCCTTGGCTTTTGTCCCTGCATGGACAAAGGGTCACCTACCTCACAGCCAGCTGTGTAGGCAGCCAGCCTTGCCAGAGACTGCTTCCCTGAGCCTCCCACTCCAATGAGCAGGGCATGCCCTCGGTCCATCCGGATGATGCGATGGACACGGACCAAGTGCTCCAAAGCATCATCAAAAAGAACCAGATTCATTTTAATATTGAATTCATTGTAGTCCTCCAAAATCTCCTTCAGAGAAAGGGGAACAGAATGTTACTAGGAGATCAAGGAAACAATAACATTCATAAAACAACAACCCATTCAGAAGCGTTTTTCCTGTCCCATTTCTCAGGGAGAATAAACTATTGGAAAACACTGCCCACCCTGCAGCTGATCCTCAACTTCCATTACTGCAGACCCCAAATGGATATTGGTGCACACAGAATTTCATGTGCACACAGGAAAAGAACAGATTTCCCACAGTTTGAGGCAGGCTCCTGCCTTGTTCCTTGGGCACAGTTCCAAGCAGATGCACTACCTGAAAGAGAGCTTTTGCTACATCATAGTCTTGGATATCTTCATACACACGAGGTTCTGCTTCATTCAGTGCTGTTCTGAAATCTCCAAAAAGAACTGGATCCCTCAAGGTATGCTCCAACTCCTCTGTGAAATGCTCTTCAACCAAGCCTTTTATATGACCTTGTACCTTTCAAGGATATAAAATGCGTCAGGCAACACAACAAAGCAGCTGATTCTGATTCAGTAACATTCAGAAGGGTGATAATGGAGATTCTTGCTCAAATACTGATTTCAAGGTGACACTTATGCCACTAGAAGATCCAGAGACTACAGCTCCTTTCTGTGTATGATCTAAAAGGATCTAATAGGCAGTTCAAGAACCATCCAAGCCAATGGACTGCAGAACATTAAAACAGAAAAGTTTAAGCCTGTTAAGAAAACACTTCTATATTGGTGAGAAGAGTATATTAATAAACTTTCTTTCTCAGGATTCATAGATGTCTCACCAGCAGTATTTCTTACAAAGCTTCTAAGTCTGAATGAATATTCTGAGTTGTGAAAATTGAGCTGGAGATGCATCTTTGTATGTTAGAGCAGAAAGTCTTTAGCAGGAAAATCTGAAGGCATCTTAATCTACCTCCTCTCATCTAAGCAACTCCCAAAGCAAACCAGGTTGCTTATACATAAGTCGACTCCACCCCAATTTCTCTCCTAATTCTCAGGGCATAAAACTGGTGTTGTTCTCTTTTGAGTTTTAAGATATAATCTGAAGCATTTTCCAGTTTGCATAACAGCCAAAACTAAGGCCACTGTTTAAAACCTCAGTTCTTATCCTTTTACCTCCTTCATTGTACAGTCACATTCCAATACAATTCTTCCTGAAGGAAAATACTGACTGAAAGTGATTTCCTGAATTTTGCTCTCACAGTTTGTCACCTGTATTGCTGCCAACCAATTTCCCTGGACAGGTAAACCAACTGATACTTCCCATTCCTTGTCTGCTTTCTTAGCCTGCCACAGTCACTTTATTTTAGAAAGAAACCTCTATGGGCCATGTTTTAAATTAATGAGCAATATACTGATCAGACAAGTCTACAATTGGACTTCAAGACCTGAGTCCAACAGTTGGTGATGTTTCTGCTGCAAATTAATTGCCAAAGTAATAGTCAGTGACTACTAAAAATGGAAAGAAATTACTCACCAATGCTTTGTCTGCTTCATTAATCAGCCTGTCATGGAAAACCCTCAGGCACTCATTTCTCCAAACTCTCACCATCTGGGTCACTGTTTGAAACCTGAATTAACATCAAAATGTCAGACTGCACAAATGAGCTGACACGACTCCATATGGTTAATAACAATGACCAAATTCTAGACTGACCTTTTTACTCCTTTTTCACTCTTTTTTTTTCTTTCATAATAACTAATTTGCTTGCAATTTTACTTCTAGATACCTTATTTAAGAGAGATTAATGCATCGGTGTTTGTCATCAAGAGTAAGATCCCAATTTCTCATTGTGGCACAGGTTTAATGAAATGTGACTGATTTTGTGTACTAAAATACCTCATCTTCCCTCAGATTCACTCAAATAAATAAATGTAGGTCCACTGAAGACAGTTTTTCTATTCTTACCTCTCTGGACTTGTAAGAACAAGTCCATTGTAGACTCTGGAAAGATCCCGCAGGTTAAAAATGTAATGAAATTTGGAAGGAGTAGGGGGTAGGTCAGTAATAATAATTTTATAAAGCTCCAAAGTACACAGAGTAATCTTGTCAGAGATGGCTGAGATTGATTCATTAAATGTCTGCAAGGAAGAGAAAGAAGAGATGTTTTCGTGAGATTGCCCAGAGAGAACTCAATGCTATTAAACACAATCTGCTTTCCAGCACTCAAACCTGCTTGGAATATTTCAAATTTATTCAGAAATTCTCTGCAGAATGAACATTCTGCAATTTAGAAGTTTTGGGGAGACTCCATCTTCACTCTGGAGATTGCTGGGTGCTCAAGATAACACCAAACTCAATGATTGGAAATTCCACAGCATTTCCAGAGCAGAAAAATGAAATTGCTCTTTTCTTATCTGATGTTGCAGGTTCCTTGCTAGTAATGCATTCTCCTGCATTATATTACATTTTTCACTCATTCAGGAAAGAGTTTCCTGGTCTTTGTGCTGACAGGAACCAGAACAAAATCATTCACAGGTTTCAACCTATGAAAAGCACTAGGTTTATGAATTATCTGTTGACTTGAATGTTCACATATTACTCAAGAATTTATCTAAACCAACTGAGAAAGAGAAGAGGAAGAGAAAGGTTTGTGTGAAGTTCTAGCTATATAAAAACCTGATAACAGAACATTTCAGGTCTTGCAGTAACAGAGAAATAAATGCCGAGCAGCCCTTTGAGAACAGTGACGTTACCGCAGTGTGGCCTTTCAGGATGGACGAGTAGATCAAGTTCAGAGACTGCTCAGAGGGAAAAGGGATGTTAAAAACACTGAAGAGGGAGATGAATCGAGGGTCAACCTCATTCCGACCCCCTCCAGCCTTGCCCATGGCAGCAACAAAGCCCAGGTCCCGCAGGAATTTGCAGCTCATCTCCTTCCCACGGTCGTACAGGAAGCCCTTCTCCAGCAGCAGCTTCAGCAGGGCAATGGGCTGCTGAGTCCCGTACTCATCGACCTGGGGGACACAGGAGTTTGGTGTTGAAAGCACAGAATGTGACACAACTGCTAAAACTGGGGAAATATTGTGCCTCACGCTCAGGAGAACGTTACTAGGACTAAGAGAAACTTTGTAAAGCCCCAGCACTGATTGTGAACACTCACTCTGATGCCTCCCATGGGAAAAGCACCTCTTCTCTGAGATAAATCAAAAGTACACACACTGTTTGCCCCACTTATAAAGAGAAAGGGATGGTTTCTACAATACTCAACCTGCAGCAAACATGAGGCCACAGAAATGTGATTGGAATGGCATAACAAGAGGAACCAACAGGATCTCTCTTACATATAGGACAAATATTGCAATGGACAGAAATAACCCCTCTGGAACACAAATCCAACTCTTCCAATGACCCTGAGCTGCAGTCCAGTTATGCATTTGCCATGAATTCCTTTGAGTTGGGATTCACTGGATTTGTGCACGCAGGGACCACACCAGTGCCACCCCAAATGTTCCTGTACTCCCTTGCCAACTACTGGCAGCTTACCCGTGGCATATTCATGTCATCCATGAACACCAGGAGACGTTTTCCCATGGGAGGACCAAAAGAATCTTTAGTTCGTTTCTCTACATTTGTCTCCAGGTTCCTCTGAATGTCCATGGATGTTGTACGAGAAGAGAAGTTAATGACCAGGACCAGCTACAAAGGGAGAACATGGATGAGAAGGGATCTTTACCTGTTCTTTTTTTTCTTTTAACTAGAGCATTCAAAAATATTCTTTATATTAGACTGGCAGGCACACAGGAAATGCTTCCCTGGTCCATCACTCAAGTGAATTACAGATGACAAAGAAAAGTAATCCCATTCTAAGCACTTTGACAATAAATTGTGGAACAGAATGAAACTTCTTTGACCCTGAAGGATTCTCAAATCACTCCCACACTTTGGGTCTGGACCTTGTAGTCACTCAGGTCAATAATGCTCCTCACAGACTCCCTGTGCACACTGACCACAGGGACAAGGAATGAAACTGCAGCTTTACAAACCAGGCAAACTGTCTCCCACATACATTCAGCTCTTTGTCCAGATTGCTCAGGAAGTTCTGGGTGGTTGCTGTCTTGGATGTACCCGACTCCCCTACAAGAACAACTGGGCGTTTTATCTTCACCATCTGCTCCAGTAGCCAAGAAGTCCTTGTTGTATCCACTGTGGGCACTGGAAAAGAGCACAGAGACGATCCCTGGGTAAATTAAAATGCAGCACAGCTGGGGATTTATATTTATATTTATAGAACAGTGCTGGATCACACTCTTGAAGTATTAACATGCACTTGCACAAAGACAGAATCTGAATTAGCAACTCACAATGTTGAATGAAAATTTGAACTGCTTAACCAACTCTCTTCAGCTTTTATCACTGGGATCTTTTCTTCTATAGATATATAAAAAAGAAGTTATCTTCCATTTAAGAGGGTCATGGTTTGGTTAAGCTCCATTTAATCCCTATTTCAAGGATATAATCAGGATTTATTTGAATCATAAGCATTTTCCCAGTACTCTACAGAGATGAATTTTTTTCCCACGTGAATAGCCTGGCATTAAGAACAACTTCAGAGACCACAGAATTATCTCTTGAGTCACTGAAGTTAAAACCTGTGCTTGCTGGAGTATTATTGTAAAGTAACAGGCCTTAATTTGTCCTGAACAATGAAAAACATCTCTCACTATTATGCAATGTTTGAAGTAACAACTAATGACAGTCCTAAGAACGCAATTTTCATCTGAGTACTTGAAACCCCGAGCTGATGTTTTGCCTAGAATGTCTGGTAGAGCAAACTGTGAATCATCTGTTATTCTGGCTTGTAAAAGGCATTGTTAGCTCCTAATAAGCCTTATTAACTGAAAGAAGCTTTCATCCTTTCCTCATTCCTTTATTACACTGAAAACATCAGCTCTATTACTGCTAAACTACTTGGACAAGAACATTCAAGAAATGGACGTGTTCCTCCACAAGAAACTGAACCTGAGTAGATGACCTTCAGTAGAGAAAGGGGATAGCCCATGCTAAGTGTCATGCACTCAGTGGTGACACATTATAAATTAAAGGTGTATCATCACTGCATTTTATCTTACACTCACCCAGAATGTCAAGAAATTTCACTTCAGGGTTATGAATATATTCAGGAACAAGTTGCATCCAAGGTACCCACTTTTTTTGAGATCCATCAAAATGAAAGTCATACAAAGTTGGTAGCTGACCTGCAAATCATTAAGCAATTCCAAGTTTTCTAGGATACTGAAATATTTCATAAGTAAACAATCTGATTGAGATGAAAGTGAATGGTAAAAATCTGGACCAAGTTGGGCAACACTTCTGTTTGCTCGTCATTAACCCACTAAGGCATTAACCAAAACCCTCCTAGTGCAGAAACTGGATCATACTGTTGCTTTTTAAACACCTTCCAGTGGCTTTCCTTTCATGTTTTATTTTTCCTTTCACTGTTTGCCTCTTCAGCTTGGCAAAGAAAAGTATTGTTCTGTGAGGACAGAGCAGTAAGTCATTGAGAGTCACCCAGTATCACTATCTCTAGGTGGTTTTCAGTGACAGTCCCTCAAAGAGCACATTTTGCAGCCAGGATAGCCAGCTGGAAGGAAGAACTGTGTCCTGCCTTCATGGAAACTAACCCTTTCCTAACATAACCAACGGGATTCACATCACATCCTGACAAGATCCTACCTGGCAGCTCCCCTGCCTTAGCCAGGGTGTTGTCGTCCTTAACAACAGACATGCAGGAAATACGTTTCACATTTTCATCAAATTTAATTCTGCCAGCATCAAGAAGAGCAGCACCTAAGGAGCAATACAAAGCTTCCAAGAAAAAACACTCCAGAACATCAGGATTTTCAGGCTGTACCACCAGGACTTCCAACATCACAGTCAACTGCACAACCTGTTGGAAAAAAGACAAAACTGTAAACAAACTTGTCAGTTGGATGCGTGAAAATTCTTAATCTGCTTTCAGCTCTTTGTTTGCTGGTTTTTTGTCCTCACAGATGAATGTGCTCCTGTGTGTATTAAGGACAGTAGAAGAGCACTGTTAGGAGCTGACTGTTTTTGTGTGTCTTTGTGTTCATCACTAGCAAACTGACTTTTCACCACAGACTCTAGTCCTGTGCTTTCTTTGAGATTTTACTCCATCATTCCATTTTCCTTTCAGTTAAACAAGTTCAGCCTTTATTCTCTGTTTCTTACCATGTTTAAATCTGCTTGAGGAACAATGGTCTTCAGCCTCTGTCCCTGTTTGCCATCCACAATTCCCTCTACAATCGTGTCAATAAGATAGGGCACGTACTTTTGGAAGAGACGATCCAAGTCCATTCTCTCTTGCTGAGGAACAAAAAGGACAAGAATTCAGCACACAGAAACCTGGAAAGCAAATTTCTGACAGTAAGTGCTTGCCATCAACACCTGGCTGAGCAGGTATGATTGTTCCTGAAGGAATCACTCCTGCCAAAGACAGGGTACAGTCACATGGAGAAATGTGATGCTGTTTTATGGACTGGGTTTTCAGCAAGTGAAGATCAGTATTCACCTGGTGGTGGAACCTAAGTTGTCTTATTTCAGCTCCCTGTGGACTTGAGACCTTAAACTAAATGTAGGAAACAAGGATCTAAGCAATCTCACTTAAACTCTTCTTCTTCACTTCTCAGAAGCAACCAGAAGTGATAAAACATGGGATTTCTCTTTTCCCTCTGCTATAGGTCTAGTGATTAGATCTGTTGTCAGAAAAAGAGACTCTTTACATAGGTTTTTTTACAGCTGTCTGCAATTCAGTGTTTAACACAAATAATCGCTAAACAAGTGCAGAAATTCCCACCTCATTTTCTCTTCCTTGGACCCACTTCTGCCAGTAGGGCTCATATCTCAAATTTTTAGGATCTACAAAGACCATTCCACAACGGGATACTGTGGCAGGAGATGCATACTGTAAGTCACCAACCTATAATCACACAAGGCAATCACACAGTTAAGCAAAAAACAGCAACAGTAACTGCTTTTCAGGCTTTGAAGCCCTATCTGTACCTAACCCTTCCCACGGATTAAATGGTGCACTCACGTCTTACCTCAAACAACAAGGCACAGTGAGGCTGAAGTCTGATCCGCTCCCCGTTTGCCAAGGTCAGTAACTTGTTATCATCCATGACAGAATTCATGTTTTCAACCCAGAGAGCATCCACATCTCCATCAAAGAGAATGTACCTGTGTGCAAGAGCCATGGAGCACTGACTGACCTCTGATTTTATTAACATATTTCACAATTCATAAGTGTCATTAATGGTGTCAGTGTCAGCCCAGGCGTTTTGAAGCCCACCACTCATTTGTTACAACTGCATAGTTTCACTGAAGCCAGAAACTCCCAGGAGACAGAAAGACTCCTAGACATTTTCTATTTATTTAGAATTTGCCTTTTAAAGAGTGCAGTATCAAGTTCTGGGTTCTCTGACTGAAGCAAGAGTCAGTATCTAAGAAGCATCACAATAATTTCCAGCTCCCACCTTCGCTCTTTCTTGTCAGTAGGTCTGTTGATGTCCCGGAAGATGTTGGACAGGACTCCATCTGTCCAGTCTCGTGTGACAGGGTCAAGGATCCCATACAGCTCAATCACACTCATAGCTTTGGGGTTCAGGATATAAAGCTTTGTCAATAATCCCAGCCTAAAGATACAGCAAGAAAAGCACAGTAAAATCACACAATACCATCTCCTGTTATTCCAGGTAAATCCTATGGACAGCCCCTGATCCTGTCATGACTAGACAGCCCGAGTAATACAGTCTGTGCCATTTTACAGCCTGATTTCCATGGATCACATTGTATACTCACTTGTTTTGGGCCTGGCACAAGGCATTAATGACAACTGACTTGCCACCTCCAGTAGGTCCAACTACCATTGTTGTGTGGCGGGTCAACATTGTCTCGTACATCTGAACTACTTTATCCACCTGTAAAATAAATATTGATTCAGCAGACTACTGTCAGAACCTTTCTGTGGACAAGATAAGGAGCAGGTCTCTATCAGATAAGCTTTCCTGGAGCCACTCCAGAGTCCAACAATGGACCTCCAGTCTAATGTTTACAAGAAAAACTCAAGCAATGAACATTCTTGATACCTGGACTGGTAAAACCACATAGCCCCGTTCTGCCAGCACATGTTCTACAGCATCATTAAAGTCAGGGTAGCGGACTCGAGGGCAATCCAGGCCAGGGAACAGGTCAGAGATTAAGCCAAGAAAGAGGGGGACATCTTCAAACACAAATTTAGGAAGATTCATATCTCGTAGAGCTCTCATCAGTACAACTTCCTAGACAAAGCACAGCAAAATCAATCTTTACCAAATAGCTAAGCAATTATCTAAAATGAGGTACTTCAAAAATCTTTAAAAACTAGTGCCTGATTATTTCAGTATAACTTTGAGTATGTTTCCTTCTCATCAGCTATCAGTGGAAACAGAAAGGTTATTTTACAAGGAATAATCAGATCAATAGCTAAGAATAATGCAGTGCCTTTTTGTACCATATTAACCAAATGCCAAATGGCTGGAGTGGCCCTGAGCTGGAGCACTCACTATTCAAAAACCAGATTTTGCTATTCATGCACAGACATTCCACTGGTTATTTGCGACCTGGACCTCACCAGAAGTGAAATACCTCCTCTTCCATATGTTTCCCTACTTTGACTTAAGTTCTGATGGCAACTTGGTGGCAGAGAGCATGACAGAAATCAGTAACAACAAAGTAAAATAAGACAAATAATACCAATGCTCCTATTTCCAAAGCAGATAAACTATACCAGATGGGTAAAACACATCCCCCTCCTAATGGAAAAGATGATCTGCCATTGGGAAACTGAGCAGCAAATGTACCTCACTGAGGTCTGCTGATCCTCTTTTCAGTTCTCCAGCCATCACCAACACTGACTTGAGGGCCCTCAGTCCAAAATCATAGTGATGTTGTTTAGAAAGCTGTTCTTTTGCCAGCTTGTAAAGCACTGTCATCTTTTTGGCAAGGACCTGTTTGACATTTAAGCCAGACCATCACAAACAAGTAAGCTGCAACCAAACACTGGCCGTGCAGACACGAGTGTGAGTAGCAATAAAATGTTCTTACCTTTGCCATAAGGAACCCTTCAGAAAACAGCATTATCTCACAGATTTGCTGCAGATCTGGAACAATGACAACGACAGGCCTGAACAAAGCCTTGACGGACTCGGGGAGCTCCGTGCGCCCCGCATAGCCGGGGTTCATCGTAATGAAAATGCCAATGCGACTGTCAAGTATAATTTCCTGTCCTTCAAACTACAGGCAAGAGAAAACATTACAACAATGTGAATTAGGAACAGAAATAAATAGTATTATTGGCTCAAAGAGAAAAACAGCAATACTGGGGCACCCTCTTAGGACAAAAAGTGTTAGTTTTAGGCAGTCATCTAGATACAAACAGTAGGGTGAGCAGATCTTGGACTCAAACTTCAAGACACTTCACAAGCCTCAATCACATTTTTTGTCTGAGGGTTTTGAATTCCAATAAACATCAGCAAATAGAGCCTTGCAATCCACATCAGGTTAAGTTACTCCTCTTCCTAATTACTACTATGTTGTTATCCCATTTACTTACTATTATCCTATTAGGAACACTTTACTTTTATCCCACTTCACAGAGGCAGAACTTCACAAAGGATTAGGAACTCAGCAAGGATTTAACACTTTTCAAAGACAGAGTAGATACTCTGGAGTCTGAACTGTTCAGCACAAATTATAGAACAAGCATGAACTTGGATCTAATGACAGGGCCTAACCCTGGCTCTTGGCCTCAAAGCCAAGATCAGCCTTCACAATTACTCTTCTCTTTTTACTGTTTACCTGAAATATTTTCCACTTATTCATCAAAGCATTTCGAATAGTCTGAATCTGAGAAGAAATGACTGAAAGCACGGAAGCGTCGATACGGTTGAATTCATCAAAGCATCCCCACGCTCCACACTGGGCAAGGCCACAGAAAATTTTACCAACTGCCTAAAAGGAGCACCAAGAAAAACTTCTCAGCAATGAATATAATAAACATTCAGCATCAAAAAACCTTGGAGGATGTTAAATCTCTTAATTACTGGATAAAGTCTCTGGACATTTTTATGTGCAGGAGGAGGCAATCTATCATGAGTTTAAACACCAATCACGGAGTCATTGTCCCCCCGCCCCGATTGTAAGCACTTGAAATTCCTTCAGAAATTTATTCAAAATAGACATTTTTTACTAAATTTCATTATGAAACAGCATCCATCACATGACTAAGGGAGGTACTTCTGCAGCAGTTCAGAGCATGTCCTTATCCTGGGCACTGATAAAGGGCAGAAAGTGGCATTTTATCAGAGAAGACACATCTTTAACTCTTACTTTGAAGTCCATGCCTTCTCCACAGTTTGTCACTACACACAGCAAGCCCAGTGCTTTGGCCAGATCCTTGGTTGTTTCTGTTTTCCCTGTACCTGCTGGCCCTGCTGGTGCTCCTCCCAAAAACATCGACAGAGCCTTTGGAGACAGACCAAAAAGCAAAACAAAGCTTGGATTAAATTTCTATCAGGTTGGTAGCAAAAACACAAAGGCACAAAATCCTTCAACTTTATCTGAATGCATTTCACATTGTCTTGGAGGCAGCGATATCACAGCTGATTTCAAATGTATCAGCATTCATATTGGCATCTAGGGGATGTCAGGAAGATGCAATAAAACAATGATGTGATTGTGCAGAAGTAGAGCAAGGGCTTTGTAAGGGTAGAAGACCATTCCAGAAGATTTATGGTGAGATCAGAACTTGTTTTGCTTAGGAAGACCTTCCTGCCTAGAAGAGGCATCTTTCTCAAAGACAGTTTCAGATGTTTTCTCCTCCTGCATTCCAGAGGAACACCCCCTTGGTATAAGAAGAAGATAAGTCCTGCAGACGTGTGAAGGCCCCACAAAGGGTGGGCTAGGGTTGACAAAAGCCCTGGGAAGAACAGAGAGCATGTCTTTCCTCAGGCCCTCCGTTTGTGTGGTGCTTCGACTTTAGGCCTTTCTGGGGGACAGATCATATCGTTTGATGCATCCAAGTGAAGTATTCCATCCTATTTCACATCAGCTTAGATACAAGAAGGGATAGATGGAAGTTTTGAGTCAGTCCTTTTCCGGCGGTGAAGGGCATTGGTTGTGGACCTTGCTATCTCCCCAGGGAGAGCTGCATGTCTCTTTCTGGGAAGTAGACCTTGTTTATTTGTTCTTTATTGTTTGTGTGTGTGCATATAGTAATATTAAGTTCCGTTTTCTTCTCTGTGTGTGTGTGTATATATATATGTATTTGTATAAATTCATACTGCTTCAGTAGTATTAGAATCCACTTTTCATCTAGTGTGGGGTTTTTTTCCCCCCTTTCTCCCTGCAGTTGGGAGGGAGGGGGAGGCTGTTATTTTGGGGCCTCTGGATATTTGCCTTTGTCCAGGGATAAGTGGCCACAGTTTGAATAATGTTCTTTTAAGTCTCACGTTCTCAACTTCAGACACAAACTCCCCTACCATCCTCCCACCACCTGGCACATCAGGGCTCCCTCCCCAGGCGCCCTCCCCTCGCAGAGCTGTGGAGCACCTGTGTGAGCGTGAGGTAGATGCGGTCGGTGAGGGGGGTGATGACGAGCCGCCCGTTGAGCCCCATGTACTCATAGCCGTAGGAGAAGGTGCCAGTGCACTGGCGCACGGTCAGCTCATCAGGCTTCCGCTCCCAGTAGAAGCGCAGTTGGCTCTCCCACTCAAACTCCTGGGCCTGCAGGATGCTGCACAGCACGGCCACGTCAGTGGGCCATGCAAAGGCACCGCTGCCTCGCCATCTGTTTGGCAGGCCGGGCTGGTGTGTCGGGTTTGCTCAGCTCCCCACCAAATACAGATGTGAGCCAGCTAGCTCTCCCCACCCCACTCCCGACAAAAGGAAAAAAACTAGTAAAAGGCAAAATTAGTAAAGGAATATATATCATCATCATCATCATGGTTAGACTCTGCGAATGAAGATTTGGGAGGGTTTTACCCACGACTGCTGCAAGCGCACTGATGGCTGATATGGCCAATGCAAGATAGGCAAGTCCAGTTGCAAAAGGAATATATATATATTTATAGATATTTTATATATATACAGCTAAATACTACATACATATAATACAAGGATTCCAAACAAATCCCAAACATCCCCCAAAAGGGAAAAGGGGAAAAGGGGAAGGGGAAAAGGACCAAAACGTGTAAAATCAAAACAATCCCACTCAATCAAATCCCAGGAATTAATTCAGTAGAACAATTAACACATAGAAGATCTCAATAACTTTCCTTAGGAGAAGTGAGTGCCTTCCCTCCTCTGTCGACAAAGACAACAGCTCTCAGCCAGGCCTTAGCTCAGAGAGATAAGTCGAGGCCTAAACACCAAGAACTGTCATCTCCGTGTTGACCCGACAATGGAGAGAAGAGGAAAGAGCCAAGACAGGAAACTCCCTCCTGTCTTTATACACCTGATTACGTAAGGGAATGATATGGATGATATGAATGATGCTTCCTTAGTTTTGTACCCCGGTTTCTAGGGAAGGCCTACAGACAAACTACCACAGCTGGGCAGCGCCTTTACCTGTCCCGCACGAACATGTCGACGATGTCTCTGGCGTGCACGTCGATGATGAGGACGGTGTTGTACTTCTTCCGGTCGTTTTTGCTCAAAGGCAGCATGATGCGGGTCACCAGCTCATCGATTTGCTGGTGCATTCTTTTGGCGTAAAGTTTCATGGCCTGTTTTTCTCCCATCTTCACTTTGCGGAAGACATCCTCGACCTGCCAGGTCCACCACACCTGGTTGGCAGCCAGCACCATCATGCCTTGGAAGAGCAGCATCCAATCAACTCTGTGGGAAGCACATACAGTGAGGGAGGCCGAGTTCCTGTTTGTTTTAAGGAACTGGTGAGGAAAGAAAAAACAAAAACAAAACCAACCAAACAAGAAGTTCCTCCTATTTTCCTATTTCTGCAACAACCAGAACATGAGCCAAACTTTTCAGATATGTACAGAATTCTATCAAGGTATGCTGTGGGATTCAAAAGCCTGGGAAATACTCTGATTGAAAAGCTACCTATTCCATGTGTAAAACTGCCAGCTGAAATTCATCATGAGAAAAACATACTAAGCACACAACACTAAAAATAAAACCTTGAGATTTCGGAAATTATATATGAGAGATAACACATTTCTCCTGGTTAGTTAAAGTAATGCACATGCACGTATTCATATGGCTCCATGTACAGAAATACAGGCTAAATTGTGTATGAATTAAGAAACTGTCTTAATTTTTCTGTATCACTAGAGGTTCATTATGACACCTCAGGCATTTGTGGTATCCCTGACACTGGTTGTGTCACCTGCTTCTGTCTTCACAGTAGCGAAAAATGGCCTCCTTGGTGAGGCGCCTGTTGCTCCTTCTCATTTCCTCCAGCACTGCTGTCATCCAGTTCTCCACTCTGCCCACGGCAGGGACAGCCTGTCGGAAGTCCATCACCTCCCCCTCAGCTGAGATCATGGCTGTGGCAATCTTCTCATCATTGTCACCATCCTGAAACCTCAGGGAGGCCACATTATCAAACATCTGAAAGGCACCAGGAAAGAAATTCACAAGCATTTTAGAAATAAAGCTTGCAGGATGTAAGTGTATCCAGCCCCCATTTGAGTTGCAAAGAGAAGTTCCATGGATTCTAAAGAGAAATGGATCCGGCTCCTAAGTAATACGGATACTGACATATAGCTCAGCAGCCCAACTGTAATCAAGAAGATAATCAGGCCCAAATGACATTGGTTTGGGTTTTTTCTAGAAAATAAAGATCTCTGAGAAGTTATAGGAATGTTCTTTAATGATAGATCATTCTAGTGTACCTCCAATGTTCCTCTACCATCATTCCTGAACTGGAACTGCTACTGGACAGTGTGAGAGCCACAGAAGACTATCCATCAGATTTGATTTGGTTATTCAGAAGCTTCTTCAAGATGCTGCCAGGATGCTTTTTGTCTCCAAAAAACATTAATGCACCCTCAGAAGCATGTACAATATAGTCTGTTAAACTTTTTAAGGCACCCAAAATCACAAGACACTGTGCAAAGCCAGACATTGTACCTTTATCATGTGTTCCTGGACAGCAAGGGGGCTGCTGCTGCCAAGGATACTCAGCAACTCATCATCAGATATAAAGAAAAATCTTGGGAAAGCGTTTCTCTTGGCATCCAAATAATCATTCAAGCTTTTCTGACATTTCTCCAGCACATCATTTATATGACGAAGGTCTGACAGACGATTTGGGGCTTCACAGCATGTTTTTATTGTTGGGTCTTTCACAGTTGCCTCCATTATCTGCACAGGGAGAACAGAAGTTTAGAAAATACTGAACAATAGATCCTACTAAATTATATGTAATTACTGACAACACCTGCAAGCATCACAAGCAGTGCAGGTTCTTACAGAAGTGAATCAAAGGTTTTAAAACCTGGCTTTCTGTTGCTGCAGTGATGTATGAAAACATGGAAGTAGTGTGTTTATAGAGACACCAGGGTAAAAACAAGTGTAAGCAAGAAAAGCCTGAATCCCAAGCCACATACACAGTGGTGCTTCAAGGCGTGATCAAACATCACATTTCAGAACCAACACTCCCTCAGTTTTGCAGATGGGGAACAGAAAAGTAAATCAGATTCATCCTGGAGTATGTATTCAGTGTGGGAACAGTGGCAAGAACCAGGAAAGCCTTTCCAGCACGTATGTAGGTACTCAATCTGTAGAAACACATCTAAGCTTCTTACTATCAAGGCAGAGGTAGAAAGATGTATCCAATAAAGAAAAAGGAGACTGCTCACCCCATGTTGCCAGGCCTGGATCACACCTCTGCCCACCTTAGATTAATTAGGAGAAATCTTCTGGTTATGACAGATGTGAAGTAAAACACAAATTCCTGAGTTCCCCAATCTCATATTCAATTAATTATACCATTCTCAGTGCTACACATGACACAGAAGACTACTGATAACTATGTAACTGGAAGCAAGATGCACTAAATAATTATGCTGATTATAATTATGCTGATCAGTTACTTGCCTCTTTAAACATTCTGTCTACTCTGTCAAATATTTTGACTTCCTCTGGAAGCTGGGATCTGATATCTCCAGCAACAAAGATGCTCTCCAGGTACATCCATTTCCTCTGAACTGCTATCCAGATCTAAGAATCAAATGTTACCATCAGAGAAAAACAATACAACAGAAAATTTTGAGTGTAAAAAATAAACATTGGTTATGTAGCACTTTCCTCCTACCTCAATTACTTCACCAATCAATGACAGAGTTTTTTCCCACCGGAGAGCAGTTGACAGGAAAGGCCCCACAAACCGACTGCCCAAAACACTCTGAAGATTGACATTGTTGTCATCCAGAATCTCTAAAATCTCATCTGTAGATCCCAGAATGAAGCCTCGCTGCTCAGTGCCTTTGAAGTATGTCTGTACAGTGAATTTCATCTGTTCCCATGTTTCTATTATTTCCTTTATTCCCTGCATTTGACCATAAAAAGATGCATCTTTTAATCTTCAAAAACAAAAGAACTATAATCTTAGCCAAAAAAAAAGAAACAATCCAGCAAAATTTTTTCAGAGATTTTCTAACTCTGGCTCATAAAGAAGGGTCTATTTCAAAACATGATGACAACAGAATGGATTCTTCTTCAGATCCTCTTTCATAGGACAAACTTGTTTATTGCAAAAGCAGAAACCTAATATACTGTTGCCAAAGCCAATGCTGTTGGGATTCTGTGCCATGTAGGAGCTTGTAAACAGAGCTATTGATACTAGTTGCCATCAGTTACATCACTGCAGCTCCCTGAAGATGGCCACATTTGCTGCCATGAAAATATAAAAATCTCAAATAAAACAGACTGTTTCCATCCTTGTCATTTTAGCCTTATTATGATTTTATAATTCAATACATTACCTTCTCAATGCTAAGTTCTTTAACAGCAGTTCCAACTATTTCACTGATAACATCTGTGTGTCTGTGAAGTTCCATAGCAAACATGTTCTCCAAAGTGAATGTTTCTGTTTTCATTTCAAACCTTGTACCTGTTCTCTCCATAAGATCTTGCCAATGCCTGGTTTAAATTAACACATCAATTGTACCAAACACCACATACAGTAAAACACAAATCCAACTGTAATTTAACATAGAATAACGAAACCATGTATAAGACTCTGCTGTCTAAACAAGAACTGCTACTTTGAATACACAAAGCAGCCCAGTCACTCGGATGCTATTACACAAGTTCATTAAGCAGACAGCAAAGTTCCAAGCTCTAGAACATGGCATGAGCCCAGTAATGGAAATTAAAAGTTCTAACATAACACATAAAAGACTGGTTTTCAATAAATCAGAGCAAACCTTTCTCTTAAAGCTTCATTTTTCAAATCAAGCAGCAAGGGAATGGAGTCCCGAAACGCCTTCATTTTGGTCTCCAGCTGCACAGCCACGGCCATGCTACGCACGGGGCGGGGCAACTTGCGGAGCGCTTTGAGGAAGCCTTCAATCCCCTCCTGGAGAAGCTGCACATTGAGGTTTAGCCACAGTGTCTGAGACCATTCCTTTTTAGCTGCCTGGGAACAAGGGCATTGGGAGGGAAAAAGTCATATTTTGACCCCAAAAAAACCCCAACTTTTCACCACAGTGGGATCTAGAGATGACAGGATGCAGAGGGAATTGTGTGAACATTTTACAAACAGACAGAGAGACAAGTTTGTGTCCAAGGCAGATTTACAGCCAAACATGATCAGTTATCTAAGCAATAATCAAAAGGAACATGGAGAACAAGTGCAGGTAAGAACATTCTTACAAGCATACTTTACAGGATATTTTAATTCTGGAAAAATAAAACAAGTTAAAATCTGAGATACCCATTGTCAACTGTACACATACTAAATGCAAAAGCAGTTCCACTGAAACAATCAGGAGACTCAAGCAGTAAAATGCCATCCAGTAATTGTCAGGGGCAGGGAGAAGTCTGTTCCCATCTGGTAAGAGAATGTGTTTGGTTCTGTGGAGACACTGTTAGTGCTGTACTAATATCATTCAAGTTATTTCACAGTGACGGCCAGTTACAGGGCACAGCTTATTCCATGCAAAGGCTTTGAACAGAGTTGGCAGCAACCAGAGGATAATGCAGCCCCTTCCTCCCTCCACTTTTCTGTGTGTCTGTGCAGACACAGTGTGATACTCACCTTCTGTGATGCATAAATCTCATAGACCTGCCTTAGACCTTTTGCATCATTCCGAGCTTTTATCAAGTCTGGGTATGTTGTTGCTGGCAAGTCTAAAAGTTTCTCAGCACTGCCCAGTTCCTGACACCTTTCTTCCAGTCTTTCCAATTCTTTATCAAAAGCAGCCATAAGTTCCAATCCTGAGAAAGGAGAGGAATTTTTCTAGATAAATAATCCCAGGATTCATACACAATAAATAAGACAGAATTTCCATATAGTCTGAAGACATTCTAGTACTAAAAAAGTTCACATACCTGCTTGATGAGTTTGTATTTTAATAAGCAAATTTTTTTGCTTTACATAATTTGAATTATCCAAAGACTAATATTTTCAAGACATCACTTCACACACATCAATTCATTTACCTTTATCAAGATCATCCCCAACAGCACCAGGCCCCTCGTTGATGAACTTCTGAAAGAAATCTTCTGTCTCTTTGCTGTAGTCCTCGATTTGTTGTTGTGTAACCTAAAGAGAACAGTGTTTAAATTGTGTTCCTTTCCCTTTCAATGGAATCTATTTTTCAGTATTCATTACAAATATTACCTTTGTGAATGTCTCTTTTATACCTCCTTTGCGATCCAGGTTGCGATCGACTTGTGCTGCTTCCATGAAAAGAGTCTCCCACTCTTCCTTAATCTTGACAGCCTTCTCTTGCTCTTCTTTAGCTACCTAGAATGAAACAAGTAGCATCCCTCACAAGAAATAGAGAGCCAAAAGCAAGTGAGGAATATGTGCTCACATTATAAATTTGCAAAACGCAAAAGCAGTACCGAAGTGACTTGATTCAGATTTAAACACTTGTATGTCCATTTTAAAGTGGACACACTGACTGGAGAAGAGGGGACTAGACTAACTTCAGACATCCCTTACATACTGTAATTCCGTCAGATGTCTGAAAAGGAAAACATTTCTTCAATCACAGCTGAGGCATTTGTGCCCTTAGTTCAACTCTGAGCTGCTTGATGCACTTACTGGAATATTGTACAGTGCAAGAGTTCGGTATCTCTCCCAGATGTCCAAATATTTCAGCTCCACCTCAAAGGACATGCCTTTGATCTCTGCAAATGAGCCAAGGACAATTCTGAGATCATCCAGGGTATCGGGAGGTCTACTAACATTCTCTGATAATTTCTGTAAAAAAGAAAAGAGAATTCCCAGAATCAACACTGACAAAGCAATTAGGCAGAACATAATAATGAGTCAAACACAAAACACAAGCAAATAGCATGCATATTCACTTTCAGTCCATGCGATAAAGATAACAAAATACCAAACTGAAGACACCCACCTGAATCATCTCCTGAAGTCTGACAAGCTCCACTCTTGCTGACTCCTTAAGCAACTTCCCAAGTGACATCATCCAGCCTTTAGCATTCTCCTGCACTGTGAAGGCTAAAGGAGCCAGCTGAAGCCTGATAAATCTCTCATCTCTGATCAGGGGCTGTTGAGTCACCTCTTGAGCTACCTTCATATAGAACTGCAACTGTTCATCAAAGGTGACACAAGCAGGCTCTTGTGCAGCCAAACTCTCCAGGACTGTGCTTTTGTCTGATTTCCACAGCAGGTCGTACCTGTCCCATTGGTTCAGATAATTGGTGAGAGAAGCCAGGACTTTGTGGACATTCTGAGTGACCACAAGAGCCTGTTCGATCAGCAGGGGGCTCTGGGAGACGTCACTGTAAAAGCTGAAGGTGACAACTTCCTCTCTCCTGCCGTGCTGAGGAGGGCAGTCGATACACGTGCCGTGCATCCATCGTACAAAGTGCTGGAGTTTCCAAGACAGGGTTGAAAAAGTTACCTTGTAGAGTCATTTTAGTTAAATCATTCACAGAATCATTTAGGTTGAAAAGCCTTCTAAGATAAACAAGTCCAACCATCAACTCAGGACTGTCAAGCCCCCACTAAACCACGTCCCCAGGTGCCATACCTACATGACTTTTAAATCTCGCCAGGAATTCCTTCACCACTTCTCTGGGCAGCCTGTACGAGGGTTGCATAACCCTTTTGCTTAAGAAATTCACCATTATTTAGGACACAATGTAGGAAGTGTGTGAATGATTTTCCAAATCAAGTGCTTTACTGACAGCATTACACTCTCTCATCAAGTCAAGAAGAGTTAATTTCATCCTAACAAAACCTTTCCTTTGCTCAGTCTGCTTTTAAAATCTTTGTTGAACAACAATATAGTATGACAGCAAGAAAAAGGTACTGAGCAAACAGGCTGGATGCAGAAGAGCAAATCTGAGCACAGGAAGCACACTTAATCTAACTTATTTCAGGTGGAATCATTTCTCCATCAGCACAGGGCAGGAACACTGCCACAGTATTTGGCTTCTTTTCAGGAAAGCAGTTCAATGGGAACATATTTAAGCAGGACAGTATTGCTGCATCATTGCCAACAAGCTCTATATTCAATCTAGGTATTCACTGTGCTAGATACCCTCCTCCAACATTTTCTGAACTGTTTTTCCACTGCTCTTAAGAAGAAATGTAATGGAAAGGAGGCCACTTACATTCCTGATTCCACCAACACATTCATATAGCAGAAAGCAACATCTGCAGTGCAATCTGGAAAGTATTTCCTTCTGATGTGTGTTGATGTACAGAACCAAATCATGTTCTTACACTGGCAAAACTGATAAATAGATAATTTTGCCTGAGTAAAAATTACATGAAGCTTTATAGGTGTTCTTTTCCCTTTGTCATCAGTTAGTAAAATTAGGACAGTCTGTAAAATTAAAACAATGTACTGGATATTTTGGTTTCAAGATAAAGCAATGAATCTTCCCTTTGTCACTTATGGTTGCCCAAACATAGGGTAAGATTGGCTCACTGTTATCATAAGCAAACTCTGGCAATAAGAAGAATCTTTCTCAAAAATCACCTTAGTGATCTCAACACAGTCTTGGATGGATTGTGCAGTCATTTTGTCAATCTCGCTGGCACTGGGCTGAAAGGTTATCTCAGGAACAGATAAAACAGCTTTTATCTGTATCAGTGGCACATTTGCAAGAACAGCTGCATTAAAAGCCTGTAAATTCCTGAGAAAGGAAAAAAAACAGTATCAAATATAGAAATAATCAGGTGCTGCCCCTATGGAAATGCCCAACAGAGACTGCAATTAATCAGGGATGTGCTCAGTTACCACCAATGTCATCTGGAAACATGGATGTGTCTGGGAGCAACTAAACTGATTTCATGGAAAAGCTTGACTAAAAGAACCTGTCAGAAGGAATGAATAGGGACACTCTGGTGCCAAAGGATGATGAGACTATGGTCAACTGCACTGCAAGAGCCAGCCAAGAAAGCACAACAAAGTCTCCTGATCATGGAGCAGATTATAAAGACATGGATCATGGGAAGTTGAGTTGGCTGGGAAGTTTTCATAACTCTGCAATGCTCTATTACAGTAATATCTTCCTTGTAATAGAAGCCTTTCTATAAAATATTGCCACAGGAATCTCCTTGGCCTCAGACACTGCAGAACAGACACAATAAAACACACCAAACCTTTGTTCTTTTACTGGTGTCCCCTGCAGCACAGAGAGGCATTGGGCACCCACACATCAAGTTCTCAAAATTGTGTTCTTTAGCAGAACAAAACCTTGATTTTAGAATAAACCAGGCATGTGCAACTACACACACTGCAGAAAACTCATCTTACTTCTCCCTTCTGCCAACAACATGCAAATATTCATTGCCTCAGAATATGGTTTCTCCTGTACCTTGTTATCAGTTCTCTGTTCTTCAGAGGGAAAAGACTGTACAGATATAAATCTGCCACTGACTGTAAGGCACTGAGGTGTTCAAACAGAATATCACTACACACACTGATCAACAGAGCCAGGGGAATCTGAGGATGAAAGGCTGCAGATCCATTAAAGCAAACAATTGACTTACTTCACAATTAACTGTATCAACACCTGATAAATCCTATTTTCCCAGTATGCATAATAGGAAGCTAATTTTGGAGATTTGCCAGTGTTTGTATTGGCAACTCGTCCTTCCACTTCTATTAGCAGGGGTGGAATTGCAGAATACTTCCTAACCAAGGGTGCCACATCTTTTGCTCTTTCACACTTAATATAGTCAAAAAATGCTTTGGCTTCTGCAACAGATACAAAAAACAGCATTATTAACTACAAAAGATCCAAGAGATTTACACACTGGAAAAATGAGCTTTGTTTGTGAACATGAAATTGATCTTGTATACTCTAAAAAATATCTTCACTTGTTAATGCTTACTTTATTAATACTTCAGCATTCTGATTTTATATGATTCAATTATTTAATAACAACCATTGGCTGTGAGAGCAATCTTTTTACAGGTTACAAAGTGCTGAAAGAAATTTGACCCATCACCCACTCACTCAAGTGACAGATCTGGGAGACAACCACCTCACGGCCATTTCCATCTGAGGAAACCAGTGCAGTTCTCTGTTACACCCTGAATTGCCACTGTAAGTGGTTTTAGTAACAATTAAAAGAGTTTATCTTAGCAACTCAAACCACAAAGGAGCAAGATAGAGAAAAATAAAACCTCACACAGTTTGGAAATCAAAATACAAAGACTTACCAGGAAGTTCATCACCCTTTTTTGGCAGTGGAAACTTGAAGAGATTTGCTGATTCTATGAACAGAAGTTTACTGCTTATGTCTTCAGAGATATTATGAATCTGATGGACAAGAGACTCGAGCTTCCCAAGGGCTTGTGTACATTGCACAATAAATTCACCAATACCTTGAAATAAGTTACAACAACTTGTTATTTTTCTTTTTTTACAAATATTTCACCGATGCATCAAAATTGTCACAACCAGATGTGTTTTTTCTCTCAGAACGAACCCAGGTTCTGCAGAGAGACAGATGTTTTCTCACCTAATCCTTAATCCAGCTCCCTTACAGCTCTTACCTAAGGGTTTCTAACCACCTCCAGTGTTTTAAATAGCATAAAAACACAAGAAATACTCTCCTGGATCAGGCTTATCTAACCTCCTATTCTGCCCCTGACTGTGGCAGTAGGAAGTATCACTTAGAGATACATTGCTGTCACATGACATAAAAAATAGATTCCAGAAGTAAGGAGATTTTTAAACTGAAAATCAGTGTCCCAGGCTATTTTAAAATGGTATCTCCATTACCTAAGGAGTTCCATGTGAGTCTTTTGTGTCCTGATTTGAATATTCTCAAGAGTTCTTGGATATAGTCATCAAGAAGTTTGGTTTCTGCTTCATTCAGTGTTTCCATTAATTTGTGATAACGATCCAGCATGCCTGTCAATCTACTTGTGTACCTAAGGAGGGTAAGAGACACAACAACAACAACATACGATGATTTTCTTGAAATGCAGCTCTGAACTCCATCAAAGAGCAGAGAACTTTCATCACTCCATTCAGGCTTTGAAATAAAGCAAAATTTGCAGGACTAACCAGTGAATATGTATGGATTATAAATGACATTTATTTCCCACTGAGAACAAAAGAAAAGTTTCTTGTGGCTTCAGCAGTAGCAGAACAAACCTCTTCTGCCCCAGCTCAGGAAGTCTTTGAGACAGCCTCAGTTTGAAGCACATAAGTGAACTCAACAGGTGAACTTTAATACCTAGTTAGGGATCTTATGGGCACATCTCTGTGTACATGCCTGTGATAATTTGGACAGAACTGACTTATTCAAGGCTGGACAGGAAGAAAGCAGCAGTGAATTTAAATGAAATCTAAATGGCAGTAACAATCCATTGCAAAACAAATTACTTCCCTTGTTTTCTCTCAGATTTTGAGATGACGTTGATTTGTAAAACAGTCCTACAGCATAAAGGATGCAGTCAGTGCCAGAGAAAAGCTTATCTGTGCAACACGGTTATTAGTAATTGTACCCTTAAAAAAGTCACTATAAGCTCTCATATTTCCAAGATTTGATGACTCAGGACCCATTCTGGTTTGGAGTGAAAACACTTGAAATGCAGCCATAAGTCTGTATGTGAGCAGATACTCTGTTACAGCCTTACCTAAGATACTTGTCTTCCTGTAATGCCACATATCTTGCCATTTCGGGCACTGGAAGCCCTAGTTGTTCCATGTACTTTGTTTCAACAATAATCTCTTGGAGTATGGGAGAAAAATTCACTGTGAAGCAGATACTTTTCTTGGTGGTCACAGACTCCTCTGTTACGGAGCTCTGCAACACAAGAAACAGCAGAAAGGAGGGAGACAAACACTAAAGTGTTACAAGGAAAAGGTGAGCTCTTGGAGACACTTCACAAGGCAGCAGATAAAATTCAGAAAGATTCACATTCAGAGCTTCTGAAAATGCCTTTAAAATTCTACAGCAGCCTCAGCATTCTAGTTTCAGAAATTACACACAACTACCTTTTCAGTGAAAGCTGATTAAACTAAATCAGCTCTGTTTACATATTGCTGCAACCCATTACAACATAAATCCTAGTGGCAATTCAGAGTCAGACTAAAGTTTATTAAGAATAGGATTCTGCATCATCTCTGCTGGGAACCTGCCTCTCTCTAACTTCAGTCTCAAGTCATGTTGCCATGTCCTAAAGATGCCATACTAAAACCTAAGAATTCTCAGAAACTGTAGCACAGAAGAACAAAGAGAGAAACAACCTTCATCCACTTGCCAGGTGATTCAGGAACTATGTCTTATAAAGGGCAACAAACAATTCTGAGCTCAAAACGTTTGAAATTTTCATATCAAAATCTGTTTTTAAAATAGGTTTCAGTTCTTCCCCACAGAGAAGCCTGATACATCATCTTCCCAGAACTCACCTGCTCAGAAGTCTCTGGATGAGCATTTGTTGCAGCCCTACCAGGGACAACAATCAGCAGATTATCTTTCAGTAACAGTGGGAGCATCTGTTCTGTCGTTTCTCTCCACTCCTTGTATTTTTCATCTTCATACTCTTTCATCTTCTTGGCCACTTCAAGATATATTTGTTTTACCTAGAAAGGAAAACTCTGTATAACTCATTTTAAAAACCAACTAACTCGTCTTAATATTGTGTCTCAATATGGTTTCTGGTTTTTATTAGACAAGAAGACAAGTAATGCCTTGTAATTAATGCAGGCACTGGAGAATTCAGGCTCTTGAGTTCTGACATTGATTCCATCACTGTCTCCCTGGGAAACAGTGGGAAGTCCCCACCAGCTTTCCATGACTAACATGGCTTTCTGTGTGCAAAGACAACTCTGGAACTCCATCACTTCTGCACCTCTAGAAGAAGTGTATGAAGAAAGTACTTCATCCTTCATCAAATAGCAAAAGAACCAACATACTTTCTTTCCATGTTCACTGGTGAGCAGCTGCTCAAGTTCTTGGAATCGGATAATGGTGTGTTTGATCCAATGGAAGAGGGATCGGGACCAGGATATTGCTCCAGCTACTGGAGGGTGATTCCTGTACAGAGGGGGATCCTCGAGGTTCTGAACAAAGATTTGCTTAACATTTTCAACCTAGAAGAGAATGAAATATTGCAAAGACTCATTTCTGCCCTGCTTGTTCCTGGTCAGTGTCTGGTACACAGCCCGTGATCTGGAGCTGATTCCAACAGCAGAATAAAACCAGCTCTCTTTCTTCCTTTCTCTGCCTTGTGGAACTGCCATTATGGCAGCATTTTCTGTAACATCCATTTTAGCACTAAACTCAATGTTCTTTGAAATACCAAGGAAAAAGCTGACATGAAGAGCTTTCCAACACACAGAATTCCACATGTCAGAGATTATTTCTGCCTCCAGGGTTGATCTCTGACACCTTCTGGTCATACCATGAACTTGTTGTCCAGCACAACGAAGCTGCAGGGTATGGTATGAAAGGTGCATTTTCTCAGGAAGGTCTCCTGTTGAACTGCTGTTCACAAGGTGAAGGATTTGCATTCAGAGCATATGCAAATACCTTCCAGCTCCCAGACAGTGCCTCATATACAGATTTCAGCAAATTAACCAGACTATTTCTCCAATCAGCTCCAAAAAAGTGAGTGCAATTATTATGTTTATTTTATAATTTCAGATAGTAAATGACAGTACACAGGTATTTAGACAGAGATTTATGATTTTCATCAGGTAAATAGCTTCATGTACCACAGAAGAAAGCCCTGAATTAAATACCTCTTTGCAGTATTGGTCCAAAACATCACTGAACTTCATCATCATGTGCTCATTAAGAGTTTCACGAGTCTGGATGTGTTTGAACTTTAACAGCATGTCAAATGCAGCTTCTGCTGATCGAAGGGTCTTAAAAGATTCATCAATAAATGTTTTGATCTTTTCCTCAATAATCTAAACAAAGGAAGAAAGCCAAGAAATCCTGTCACTTAGAGATTAATCTTGCAAAACGAAGAAAGGGAGGCAAAATGAAACCAGTTTTTGGTAAGAGTAGTCAAGCATATTTTTACAATTTTTGGGAAATCACAGCATATAGTACTTACTGAAACTTCTTCTCTAAATCCTCTCATAACTGATTTCCACTGACGTGCACTTATAAGACTAAAAGGGTCAAATCTCAGTTCTTTCATAGGACTAATGAGTCCATTTACTTCTCTCAGCAGTGCATCAATACGCTTTGGATTTGCTGTCACAGTTGTCAGCTCAGGAATAAATACATTGTAAAGCTCTTCAGTGACCTATTAATTCAGAAGAATATACCAGAGAACTTTTTTCTTCATATTTTTTCTGCCATTTAACACATTTTCTCTGTTGATTTTACTTTTAAAAAATAGAAACCACTCAGAGAATGATCAGCTTGTGCTGTGATTTATATTTCCTATATTTTAATACAAGACACTAAAAAAAACCCCCACCACTCTACAGGCCCAACACTTCAATTGTTATAACAGGTAATACTCAGTTCTTATTCCTTTTTACTCCAGTTTTCACATACATGGTTTATTGATGGACCACCAAAGGCATCTCTCAGGTCTTAAACACAATACTACTCACCAAACTAAAGGCCGTTAACAATACAAAATACAATACAAAATAATCTCCTCTGCAGAATAAGATCACACAAACTCTTTGTTTATTGTCTATATTACTACCTGGAAAATATCATGCAGATCTTGACAGATTGCAGTCATATGATCTGTTTTTTCAAATAAACATTTCAGGTCAAATTTCCAGTATCGTTCACTTCCTGATTCTTCAACTTGGGCACAAGTAGTAAAATAACATTTCTTCCAGTGTTCAAGAATGCTTTTGCCTTCTGTTATTTTCTTTTTTGCAGCAGCTCTATCTTCTCTATTAATCAGACCAACACAGTTAAGATATTATAGATAGAAATACTATAGATAAAATTATATCTCAACTGAATGAAAATATCCCAGTCTAGCACCTTCTGATTAGGTAGGATCTAGGCAAAATTCGTAACACATAATTTTCAATGTGATTTTGCAAGGAGACATTGTTTCAGGACTGATTTTGATTATATTTATGCCACTTTTTTACCGCTGCACTTCTACTAGTTTTACTGCTTTATGTCCAAATGAAGGCAAGTACCTATCTCTTCAGGGCTGATTTAGTAATGTATGAAGATTACAAAATAAACTGACTTTTGATAGACCTTTTAATACAACTTCAGAGAGTGAAAAATGCTGACCCCTATTTGATGAAAGTGTTATCTGCTGCACTTTGTGCAGAACAAGCAAAGCTTGTGATAAATGCAGCCTTGGTCAAACAGGAACATAGCACTTACTTAAACAGGGTGGGCATATCCACAACTTCATAGACTCTCGTGGAAATTTGCCAAGCAATTCGCTCCATGAGGGGAACCATCCGCTCATCTTTGTTGTAATGCCGGGACATCACCCACACCATCTTCAAGGCATTCAGCAGGGAGGGAATTGTGTTCAGGACAACATCGGAGCCACTGCCATGTGCTAAATTCTGCAAAAAGCACGTTGAGAATGTCATGAAAACAAACAGATTTGTACTCAGCAAACCAGTATTTATTCTATAGTTACTGAAGTCAAGAAAGTCTGTTGCATGTGTAAATAAATAAACCAGCCAAGGAGACATCCTGGGGCCTCAATAACACACGTGGCTAAGGATGTGCAAATCTGCAGCTTTTGCTCCAAATGCTTTTTATGTCCTGTCTTGTCAAGAGTCTCTTTATTGTAAAAGCTGCCTCCAGACAGGTTTTGGCTGAACTCTTTATTTGGATGTTTGGATAATACTCAATAAAACATTGAGATATGAGCTGCAATTTGTGGTAGAAGCTACTTCAAAAATGGGATATAATGTTTTCTTTGTGTTGCCCAATTCAGCTACACTATCACATTCTCCCAAGGCTGGATTTACAAACTAAGTGTTCACAGCTCTAGGCTTCCAAAAATATTATAAAAACCAGAACTCAAACAAAATAAGCAAGTCTTCTTTTTAATTAGATGTATTTTATTATTCTAGAGCATAGCTTTATTACTGATAAAAAGGAAAAAAAAAACAATAAAAAGAGGTCATTACATCAACAGAGGAACCAAACTTGAGCAACTACAGCTCCAACTTCACCCAGTTTTCTCCAGGACACGTACCTGCAAGTGGCGCTCGAGGGTTGAAAGAAACTTAACATTATCTACAGCTTCCACATGGTATTTTTTGAGGTCACTTAAGACTACCTGTAAATCTCCAACATGCTCAGATTCAGCTTCCTGTAATATTTCCAAGACTTTCTGCACCTCTGGAAACTTTGTCTGCTCAGTAAGAGCGCTTAAAATAGCACTTTTGTCACGCCAGAGGTTAATCTCTGCAAGTGGACCATTACCCTGCAAGTAATGCGGAATCAAATAAAGAAATCTATGTTACCATTATGCAGGAGTGAAAATTATAACCAGGACTATATTTGTTCTTTCTTTTCAATATACTTTATGCTGAGAGAAACCTGATAGGATTCAACCATGCAAAAAACCCAGACAGAAGAAGATCCTTGAAATCAAGACTTCCACACACACTGAAGGGAACTGCTCATCCCTGAGCTGGAGGGCCCTTGCATGCAAAAGCTGATGCACAGGTAATTTCACAGACTTGAAATTTCTCAGTATGTTTAATTGTATTACTTGTGTTTGCAGAATCAGAATCTTAAAACTGGATTTTTTTTGTTTGATATTACTTTTCTTCCATCAAAAATATAGTTGTCTATTTAAAAAATAGAATCACTGCAGCTTTTAGTATTTCACAGCTCTTTAGAAGAGTGCAGGTAACAGAAGTCCCTTGGTTATCGTGTGTGGGTAGCATCTGCAGTGAGTTACTTTATACTCTACTTCCCAGAGCCACATAGTTCCTCACTACTTTTCTTCTACTTTTCATCAATTAGTAAATGGTTTTCCAACAATCAAACATGAAGAGGAATTAAAAATTAACACAAACCATTCAAAGAGATTCTTGTGGGGAAAGGAAGCAAAGTCTCCAGAAGTAAAAGCATCCTGGTGCTACAGGCAATATTACCTGTGGGACCTTTTTCAGTTGTTGCTTCAGAACTGTGGATATTAACTTCTTCCAGGTCATTGCACAACTTTCCAAAGATTGAACCACTGATCTAACTGTGGCAAGAACTGCCACTTCTCTATCCAGGTTTACAGTTGGCATCTCCAGTTCAATATCTCCTGTTGGGAGAAGATGCACATGGAATGAACTGCCTCATTCTGACAGCCTTGGTAACATGACATCCATGGAATGGTTTCTGCCTTCCCTCTTGCTGGCTACTTGAGGACAGGTAACAAACCACCTGCTTTGTATGCTTGGCAAAAGGGCAAAATAGATTTTTGACAGTTAGCAAAGTGCAAACAAATATATATTCCTACAAAATGGCACGACAGCAGCCCTTGTCAGAGAAGGGACACTAAACTATACATGAAAGCCTCATTTGAATGGCACCTTCTATGCACTGCTATGGCCTGAGACCCCTAAAGAGATGGGGCATGTCCATCCCCGTTCCTGTTCTTACTCCAGACTGCTTGAAAGACTTCTCACTGATTTATCCATTTCTCCACACTGCCTGCTATGCTTCAGGGCAGGAAAAGCACGGCTGGTATGAGCAAACAGGAACTTTAGTCAGCTCTAGAGCCTCCCCAGAAGTCATATTTGTTATTCTACATAAAGCCATCCCTAGGTGAGCCTCTTTGCCCCGCCATGTGCTCTAATCCCCACAGAGCTGCAGAGGCAGAACACTCACCCTCAATTTCTTCTACTGATTCACTCCTCATTGGAGTAGCAGAGTTTTCCTCTGGCTCCTCTTCAAGTTCAGACCCCGATAAATCCATTGCTTCAGAATCTGTGCTTCCACTGTCAGAATGAAGGGAATTTTCCTCACTCTGTTGCTGGTCATGGGAAGTTGCTGCTGGAAACACCTAGGATTCAAAAAGGAGACACAGACTAGATGGGTCACATTAAAAAAAAAATTTTTTAAAAGTCAGTTTACTAGCAATTCACTTAAGCATTGGATATTTATCTAAAATTTAATTTAAGTCTGTCTCCTTCCATTTCACCCCTTCAGTATCATTCTCTCTGCATCAGGTTCTGCAGGGAATAGCTCCAGTCTGTCTTTATGGAAATCCATGAGCACAGAAATAAAGGTGGCTGGTGTCATACTCTGAAATGATTCTCATATAGGGCCAGGCAAGGATATAATGTCCATCTCCACATCTTTACCAAAAAAACAATGAGAAACAAAGTATCAAATAAAGATTAAGCAAAACTTCTTTGTGGCATATTAAGGTCACTTACTAAATGGCAGCATTTCTTATCCATAGTCCCTATGCTCAGCTGAATACTAAAGAGGCAAATCACTCTTAAAAACACTCAAGACTCCTTACATAAGAGCTGTAACACATTTACCTGGGAGATGGCATCCCTTAGCATCAAAGCAGTGTCTTCAGTCAGTATACCAGACTTTATCACTTGAGGAAGAATCTCATTAGCTTCAGTCAGGTCATTAGGTTCAGCAACTCCTTCTAAAAAGTATACAAACAATTTGTATAGATCTAATTATTTGATGCATGAAGCATAAACCCCTTTCCATAAGAAGTTAAACTACTAGGTTTGATGCAAGTGATGTTCAAAACTAATGCTGGTTTTAATAGTGTAGATGCTTTTACAGAAAGGGCAGAAAAATATTTCAATGCCATCACCTGGGTCTAAGCCTTGACAATCCAGCCTGAATGTTAGAAAATGGTTTTCTGTTAAAAAAACCCAGTGGCCTTGATTGGAATTCTTATTCTACAGATAGGGTAGGAGAATCTTGCACAGAACTGCCATAAAATAACCAAATATTCGTGATCCCTAGTTCTATTCAGATTGTATTCTTACCCAGCTAATTAAGCTGGATACGCACTATCCTGAATCCCAGTCACATTTTCTCAATGGGAAGTGTTGTTTCATGCAAAACCCAAAACACCAAACCTGTAGCTTTCCAGGTCACACACCTTTAGTGTCTCTCAGAAAATACACAGTAAATTCTGACACAAATCCTTCAGGAATTTCATCAAGAGCCACAGAGAAACACACTCTGTCAACCTTCTGTTCTTGTAGCTGAAACAGAAAATAAAAAGAATATATGACTATTCCTGTTTGCTGCCATGTCCCTTAACAGCAAGAAAATGTTTCACAGAGAGAGAACCATTAGTTTAACTCCATTATCTTCACACTGTTGTCCAAATAAACTAATAACATATATGAAGTGTTAAAAAAATCACACCACAGTAAAAAGCATCAACTTTGGAAACAGTGCTGATTTTCAGACTAACAGGGTTAGAAGTATTCATGCTTGAAACATAAGAAAGCACTGAAAAGCCTCCTGTACCTTTCTGAGAATGTGCAATCACCTACTACCCTTCCTCCTGCATCTCAGTCATAAACTAAGTTTAGTTACAAAGCCCAGACTCCATCTTGACCATGTAATTATGAAAAGACTTGAGGTATAAAAGCTCCTGTCCCCTGTTCCTTACATGCTCCTCCTGTGGTGCAGCTATTCTGTCCATATTCTCATCTTTTACAAGCAACTCTGGGAACAGCTAATGCAGTACCTGAGTAACTCACTGCTGCATTTTCTCACCAGAAGTCAGTGTTTTGCCAAGTACACCACCTTTGCAATGTCTTGCCAATGTCAGAGGCTATGGTAGACACCACAGGCTACTGGTTTTCAATGGGAATTTCCTTTCTTGTAAAATGTTCTGCTCTGAGTCCTTGCTCTGCACTGAACCTCCTTGATTTGCCTGCCAGTTTTACTGAAACATTTACATCAGAAAACCAGCACCCAGAAAAGGACAGAGTGAAACACACTATGTGTACCTGTGGGGTGTGTTCTGTCCTGTCAGGTGGAAGTCCTTGCTCTGCTCCTGTTGACACACTCCCGTTGTCTGCAGGTTGCAGAGGGGAGGTCTCACTTTTCTGAGTCACTCCTAAGAAAGAACACCAGAGCACTCAGTTAAAGAATGCTGTACTTGCATGTAAGATGGATCTGTCCAATTTTCCTCTCAAACTAAATGGCATTTTCTGCCATTGTCAGCACCACCTTTCAACAACTAGTCATCCAAACTTGGTGTTAATTGTACATTTCTCCACAGGGCAGCATTATTGATGAAGAACTGAATTCAAAGAAGCAAGAGACTGTACCATGTTCCACAGGAAACTGGGCTTTATTTAGACTATCCTTAGTAGCATTTTCCAACACAGTATTTTATGGCAAAATAAGTGGATTAACACATTCCAAGATGAATGATGGAAATAATAAAGGGTTTTGTCATGGACCCTTAGACACACTCTTTATCCATTTTTCCTTTATTACTTTTTCACGTTGAAAAGCTTCTGTACAATACTGTGGTTGAAGTATTGGAGAGCTTTTCACTCTTTAAGGATCACCACCTTTACCCCCAAAAGACTACATCAGAATAAAGAGAGCTTGCAGCTCTTAAGGGAAATTACTTCATGCCTACTAAAGGGAGCATACTAGTTCTACTTACTTTAATAAAATTAATCTCTAAAAATTTAAAACTATAAAGTAGTAAAAAAAAATGTCACAGAAAAAGAAGTCCTGTGTTTGTGGGTTGATTTTGTTCATCTCAGTTTCTTTCCTTCCACCTGTAAAAGATGAAAGAGCCCAACTAGGACAGCTTTCTTTTCAAAGAAACATCCTGAGGTAGAAGCTCTTGAGAAAACACTTATCAGCCACACTGCCCAGGGCACTCTCCACAAAAGCAGATCTACTTTCCCGGGACAAGAAGCTGCTGATGTTATAGATTCTGCTGGATCTGCTTAAGAAAACCACATCAGCTGGTCACATTCAACCCACATGGCCTACAATGGCCACTCAAACCACTGACTGCTCTGCAGTGCCACAGAGAAGGCTGTTCCAGTCCCCTGCTCAGGACAGGGGTTACCTGGGCCTTCCTCCTGCTGCTCCTCCGCCAACTCCTTTGCATCACGTGTATCTGCACAAACAAAAGTGGGAGGAAAGCACGACATAACCACTCTGCAGCGGGGATGGTGCAAACCCCACCAAGGCACAACCAGAGGGGCCAGAGCTCTAGAAATGGGTGGGACCAAAGGGGATCAGAAGTGCACAGCCCTAAGGAAGGAGAGACAGAGGAGTAGGGACAGGAATCATGGGGCTACGACTCCGAAGATAGGACAAACAGGTGCCTGAGGGAAGAGGAAAGACAGAGCTGGGCCCGAGGTCAGGCGGTATCCAGCAGGTCTCGGCGGGCCCTCAGGGGGCAGCGAGGCCCTCACCCACGGCCTCCTCACCGTCCTCGGCCCGCAGCAGCAGGAGCAGCGCCGGGCCCTCCTCGCTCGCATCCTCGTCGCCGCGTCCGAAGAAGCGCAGCACGGCCCGCGCCTCCTCGCCGCGGCTCAGCAGCTCCTCCAAGGGCGCCGGGTCGCTCAGACCCAGCAGGGCGAGCGCTCGGTCCCGCAGCCACCGCAGCCGCACTTCGTCCCGGCTCATGGCGGCGACGCCTCACGGTGCCCACGGCAACGGGGCGGGGACGAGCCACGGCCGCTGCCACAGCCGTCCGCGCCTCGGGAGCTGCCTCGAGGGGCCCCGCGCGGGCTCCTTCCCCTCACGGCGGCTCCCCTCCCTCACAGCACCGGTCACTCCTTCCCCTCACGGCCGCTCAACTCCCTCACAGCACTACTCACTCCTTCCCCTCCGGGCCGCTCCTTCCCCTCACAGCACCGGTCACACTCTTTTCCCTCACGGCCGCTTCCCTCCCTCACAACACCTGCCGCTCCCTCCCCTCACGGCCGCTCCTTCCTCGCAGCACCGGTCACTCATTCCCCTCCCCGGGGCTCCTTCTCACGGCCGCTCCTTCCCTTCATGGACGATTCTTCCTCGCAGCACCGGCCGCTCCTTCCCTTCGGCACCGCTCGCTCGTTCCCCTCAGGGCCGCTCGTTCTCCCCCCTCAGCCCCGGTCTCCCCTCACGGCCACTCGCTCCTTCCTCCCCTCACAGCCGATTCTTCCCCTCAGCCCCGGCCGGGACAGCGAAGCGGGTACGGCCAAACGCGGGCCCCGCACAGCGCAAAGGAGGCTTTATTGGGAACTCGTATGAAACAGGTGCAAAACTCGTGCTGTTCCTATGGCACAGGTGGTGAAAGATGACGGCGAGATCCCCGTTTTCACATTGATAGAAAAATAATGTAAAACGACCTCTTTCCACTTATTCGGTGTAAATTGGGTTCTGCAACATCAGGTGGCACTGTCGGTCTGTCCTTACAGCCAAATTGACACAAAGGAGCAAGGCCAGTTCTTTATTCCCTGTGCCAAAGTTATTCCTCACTGCAGGGAAAAGCAGGAATGCTTCTAATCCTGTCTTCTTCCAAATAACTCAATATAAATATCAACGTGGTTTCCAAAAGCTTAAAGGAGAAACTCCAAGCAGACTCAGAATGAGCAGTTCACAGTTCCAGTGCAATTTTAAATATGGCCAAAAAAGAGCACGTTGCGTTGCTGTGTATGAATTTACACTGAATAATAATCCTGGAATACAAACTGAAAACATACATTGCTTCTGCTGCATTGTTGAATTTGCATTGTTGAATGGGAGGTATAGTGCACAAGATGTAGCTTGGTTAAGTATGTGTTTAGTAATAAAGGTTTAATATGATGAAAAGTCTTTCAAATAACTTAGAAGTAACCATTCAATAAACAGCCTCAAAAAAATAGGGTTTAGGATAAGCAGTAACAACTTTTTTAAGAATAAAATTAATTTACAACAGTTTATCCACGAAAAGTGTACATTTTATACCCCTATACTTTACAAGATGCTCCAGATCTGCCCTGCCTATGGGAGGTATATTTTACAGTATTATTTGGCTGCATTATAAGGCAATCAGTGAAAACCACCTTCTTCCACAAGGAACCATTCATAGGTAAGACCCAATCACGCAGTTATTTGCAGACAATTCCAAACATTCCTGATGACAGCAGCCGAACTATCATACATCATCTTTATTAAAATGTAAAGAAATGTGCCTAAAAGAGAAAGGTGTAAACTTGTATCCTGCACCGGAGTAGAATTTGTTCTGGAATTCCACCCTGAAACGAGACCAAAAAAATCCACAATCTGTACATGACTCCATCAGTTTGTCAGGACACAGAGCTGTGCTACACAAGAGGCTCAACAAAAACAACCCTGATCCTCTCACTTGTGTTCTGTGCAGCTATTTCACCTTCCCACCACAGTTCCAGCTAATTCCATGTTTCTCAGGAGACCCAAACCCACTGGATTGTGCTGTAATGGCTCATTTCCTATTCCTGCCTTTGTTCTTGAGCCGGTTGCATTAATTGCTTTGCAAACACAATATCACACACATAGCTCTGCCTCCTGCCTTTGTACACTGTATTCCTTTTCTTAAACTGCAAATTCCATCAGCTTTCAAACTAAACATGCTCTGAATCCACTCCAATGTGCAGAGCTTGTGATATGAAGACTAAGAAAGGATTAAAATACTTAAAGGTTGGCAGCCCCACTCACTAATATAAAATGTTCTGTTGAACCAAGTAAATTAAAGAGACTCTACACTGAGATAATCAGACTGAAATTAAAAATACTTATCCATGCTACTAATATTCTACATTACAAAAAGCTGCATTACTAGAAATGAACTGTACTCATAGTTTGTACCAAAATCAACTCTGGATGTGGCTGAGGTTAATATGCATCATAATCCAATATATTTGAATTTACTGAAAATATTCCAGAGGAACAATCACATCCAACTAACAAGTCATTTATTTAATATGATTAAATCTATTTAATACTATAATCTATTTAACACGATTAAACAAATCTATTACAGTAGCATGAGGCTGTTGAATTTTACACTTTTTTTAGTGAGGCACTTAATATTTTGACATAAAAATTCCCCTTGAACAAGCCAGTATATGCTAAAGGAAAAAAAAACAAAAACAAAAACAAAAAAAGCTTACCAGTGAAGTCGTATGGCATGGAGAAAAGCAGAAAGGCCCTCCATGACCAACAGGATGGAAACTGTCAGCACAGCAAAGAAGGCCAAGAGAGGGACGAGCAGGAAGACCCCGTAGGTGGTATCCACCCGGAGACCCACCCTCATCACCATCTGCCACAGAACTTCTGACAGCTCTGGAAACAGCACAAAGTTGGCAAAATTCATGTTGGGACCAAGCACCTTCACCCAGTGAGCCAGTCTGGCCTGCTGGGTGGTGTTTAACCATTGGAACAGGGCCTGCTGAACATGGGATCTCTGGATCTCTAAGCAATCCCCCACCCCAGGATTGCCCCCAAACCCCTCAAATGTTTAAAGGTTTCAAAATCAGTGTCAAAAATCTGGCCTACTCAGAGCAGGATTTTACATAAAGTCACAATTTTAGTCTGGGGGCTTCCAGAGATCATGATTAGTATAAAGAGGGGAAATATTTTTTTTAATTAAGATAATTTAAGGGTTGGACTCGATCTCTGAGGTCTTTTCCAACCCAATCAATTCTGTGATTCTATGATTAGTATCATTTGAACAGGCCAGCCTCCCTCTAAATCAGCATTAAAAATAAGGACAGATGTGGGGAAAAACTCCCAAAATATCAAAAAAACACCCCCACTTACGTGCATGAGCAAGACTTAATGCCCAGAGTCTCAGATAGGAGGCTGTGTTAGAAACACATCCCAGACAGTATTCAATGGTATGAATTGCTTGATTCATAAAAACATCTGCAAAATTCAGCTAAAAGAGAAAAATACATCTGTATCAATTTAAACAACACATCAAAAACCTGCAAACTTTAATATAAATGGAGGGAAAAGTCCATTGAAGGGTAATACATTGGTTTCATGTCATATGTAAGATCCTTATACAAAAACTTCATTTCAAAAAATCAGATGCTGTATTTTCCACTTTGTTTCCCCAGCTAGTTTCCCTCTTGCTGATAGATAAAAAATTAACGCAATTTATGTTTCCCACAAGAAACGTGATCTAATACTTCAAAACTAAGTACTAAAACCAGCTGTGGTTCTAATAGTTCTAATTCCCATTCTAATGAGGTTGAAAGTTTACAATGTCAATTTCTGCATCTTTAAAAGTAGGTTAACTCTTAGTAAGATAGAAAAATAATGACTAATAGTAATACGCTAATATTATAAGCTCTAAATATAAGCACTTGTTGCTAACGAAGAGTCTCAAGATGAATGTTACCGCAAATTGCAACACTTTGTATGAAACTATGACACATTTTATTTAAGCAAATAATTCTTGGTTTTTCTATCCACAAGAAATAAGAGTCTACTACCCCAGCAAAGCAAGTACTATATAGATTCTGCACATTAGGAAACTGAAGCAATTTTTTGTCCTTCAACTCACAAGTAAATCAGTGGAATCTGCCGAGATCTTTAAAGATCTGCCCAAACTAAACAGCAGCAGTAGCTGGGGGCCAGGAATGCTGCTCATGCCTCCAGACCCCCACAGCAATAATCCTCACCACAAAATGTCATTCTGCAGACATAAAAAGACTTTTGTCCAGATGGAAAGCCAAGGTTGATTAATAGGAAGCTGGTCTGTCATCACCTTGCTTTAAGTTTAAGAATCCATAAAAAAGCCAGGATTTTTATCCCACTTTTCAGTTTCAGTACAGAAAACCTGTACTCCTCCTAGAGGCAGAGTCTGATTTGCAAATAAAGCTCTCTTCCTGTTCTCTACCACAGACACACTGTGCTTTAGTGCAACAGTGTGAAAAAAAACCCAAGAAATTATGCTAAAATAGTAACAAATAAATGTAAGTCAAGTGCATTGAGGCATCAAGGTCTCTGTAAAGGCTCAGCTAATTTTCTTCAAAACTTCCATGCACAGGTTATCTTACTGATTTCTTACTTCAAATTAGCTCTTAAGGACATAGACATTAGAGATTAAGTGAAAGCATTACCTCCTCTGCATCCCCCTCTCTGGGCCCACTGTCTGCATGGCTGCTGCCTTCTTCCACATCAGGGCATGTCAGCACAGAAAGTTCTTCTTCACTTTCTTTTCGGATTGGCCTGTAGCCACTCTACAAAACGGAAATGCATTGTGCCCTCAAGCAGGCTGCCAGGACATTCTGGAAGTTTACTGGAAGCAGTTGCAGGCAAAGGCAAAAAGATTTAGAAGAACAAAGTACTATTAGGTGCTTCACTGAAGATCTTTGTGAGTTGAACAGAAACTGCAGCGATAGGACAAAGAGTACTGGGTTCAAAGACTGGAAATTTAAGTTGGCTTACAGAAGAAACTCTTCCTTGTGGGAGTGGAGAAGCCCTGGCACAAGTTGCCCCATTCCTGGAAGTGTCCAAGGCCAAGTTGGACAGGGCTTGGAGCAACCTGGGCTAGTGGAAGGTGTTCTTGTCCATGGCTGGGGGTGGAACAAGATGGTCTTTAAGGTCACTTCCAGCTCAAGCCTTTCTGTGAAATATCCAGTGAGGAAATTCCTCTGTGCCACACACCACCACCTGAATTCTTCTGTCCTGAGCAAATGTGCAAGTGTCTTGCAGTACTCACCCTGCACATCCTGATGCCTCGGCCTCCGCTGTGCAACCAGTACAAATACAGGGGCTTCCCAAGAAGCATAACAGGAACACAAAGAAAAGCAACACTAAGTAAAAACTGCTGCAGAGCAACCTGTTGGAGGAGGGGAAAAACAAAGATTAGACCACAAAATCCAAAGTAGGAAAAGCCATCCCATTTTCCTGCACAGGGAACACAGGACTGTGAGAGAACACTACTCACCTGGCCAGGGTAGAGGGCTGGTGTTTCCCCGCCACCAGGAAACAAGAACATGTTAATAAATTGGATGAGAATACTGGGAGCAGAGGTGGAGTCCTCTGCAGAGTAAGCCAACCATTTAAAGAAGATCATAAACACAAGGTAGCCAAAGATGGACATCATGAACAGCAGTTCAGGAATAAAAACCAAGTAAATATTATACATCTTCTTGAAATGCCTAAAAGATAAAAAGGGTGGAGGGATTAAAAACAAGTTTGAAAAAGAAAGATCAACATGGCCCAAACATGATTTCAATAAAACAAAGTCACACCCAGCACTTTCAAACAGCAAGACTGGCATTACAATCCAACACTTATTTCTTCTTATTCAGTGAAATTTTAATCAGGTGTTTCAGTGAAAATTAAGCCCAAAGAGGTATCTATCTTTATTTACCAACAAGTGAAATGAAGTCTTGTATTAATGGATGCCTTCAGATTTTTGGCATAATACTGATCCATCATCTCCCTTAGGTGAAGGAAGATCTCTCTGTTATTGTCTTTTTTTAAAGAACAGTTTTCACAGTTACGATTATTCTGTTTTGGAAAAGTATTTGCAGTTTCTCTTACCAGATTAAATGCTAAAATTCAAGATTTGTCAAAAATGTTAACATTATTTTAACTTCTTGTACTTACAAGTGGTTGAAGAGCCCCAATACGACTCCAAATGTCATGTGAGCCACTCCAAAAATCACAGACATTTTCATTTTGAAAGAATTTAAAAAAGTGAGGCGGTTGCTTGCCAAGTTCCATATCTGAAGAAGAAAACAAGACCAGCATTAAAGAACCGAATGACAGAAGAAATAAACCAGTGCCCTTTCGTTATTGGAGGCCAGAATTTTACCTCAGATGGAGATCAGAGCAGAAATTTGAGTGGTGTGAAAATAGTTAAATTTTTTTACTTGTCGAAAGAAAAGGTTTTCTTGAATGGAGAATGCAAACAGAAATGTATTTTTTTTCATAGTAAGATTTATCTTCCTAATACACATAAAAAGTCTAATGTACAAATGAGTGATCATCACAAGTGGATAATTCAAAAGAATAAAACTGACCGGATCAATTCCAAAGGGATAAGCTCCATTGTACACACCAGAAATGTTTGGATCCAGGGCTAAAAATCTGTGAGATTTCAGATCCTCAATTCTGCAGAGACAAAAACCCACTCAGATGTGACCCTGTTTAATCACAGTGGTAACATCCACGTTCAGTACTGCAGGACACTGCTCCTGTTTTCCTATAACTCACCCACTGTCACACTTACAAAGAATAAAAGATTTCTAAGCACAAACATCCTGGCCAATACAAACAACAGTGAGAAAACCAACTAGAAACTGACAGTCAGGGCTCAATTTGCACTGACTGCCTTTGAAAGGAAAGTTTATGGATTTTATTCCTCATTCCCCCATAACTGAACGTTTCATTTTTAAAGTTCACAATTTGCTTTTGTATGAAATTCAAACACCCAAAGAATAATTGCTGCCTTTTGCAAGGGAAAATTTCCACACTAACTTCATGTAGTTTTAATTAACACAGCACACAAAACCTGCCCTCATTTTAACCAAAATCAGTGGTTTTGACCCAATTACATTAAGCCAATTCCTGTTTTCGAGGCAACATAAGGTGCAAGCTGGGAACTTTTGAACAGCACAGGGCCATGATACCTCAAATCAATGAGGTTACTCCACTGACAGAAAGTAGGTTTGACAAGTCACACAGCCTATGTTTTACTGTCAAGAAAAACTGTGCAGAGACTAATGACTGCCAGGTAATTAATTCACTTCCTTTACAGTAAATGCTAATGCTCCTCAATTGTTCATTCCAGAAGCATGACCTAGGACAAATTCCTCCAAAACTAGCCCTGTGTTTTCTATCCCTTTCAAAATCTGATATACATATACATAGAAAGAGATACCCCTGGAAAATTTATTACATGGAGACAAACTAAAGCATCAGTACAAAGAGAAGCCATAAGAAGAGAGTTAGGTGAACAGAAGGGTTAAACTGCTGCAGGAAGTACCCCTCTGGTCTCATGGTGTAGCAAACACACTACTCACCTCCAAACCTGCTCAAACATTGCTGAAACATTCCATCCAGACCCAAATATGTTTATTGACTTGGAAAAACAGTCATTGTAGATCAATCCAGTGTATATAGAAAACAGACCCATCAACAAAATCACGTATCGGCCTTCAAATAACATTTTCATTATCTGTAAGGATTGGAAAAAAGAAAAAACTGATAATGTATCTGCTCTGTGAGAAATGGTTATCTAAACATTTGTAAGAGAAACGTGGCTGGATGGGAAGTAACTAATTTGTAACTCCTTTTACCTCATTTTGTGATCTTTTTAACCTGGGGTGGTTTTCATACAGGACTGCCAGGAGTGCAAATAAGAACATGAGCAGCCCATGCCCAAGGTCTCCAAACATAACAGCAAAGAAGAAGGGAAAGGTGATGATGGTGTAGAGAGCTGGAAGGAACACAAGAGACTTCAGGCACAGCACACCTGATGATGTTCTTTCTGAATTATGCCTAAGTAATCCCATTACTTTAATCTCTCAAAGTTTTTACCTGGAAGTCTGAAAGACATTTCACCCTCTACTAAGAGACATACTATAAATTTACATCAGTTTAAAACTTGTTTATTGTGTATCTCTTAGCAATGGCAATTTTGAGGATAACTGCATGAGCCCAGGAAATAAAACACACATAGTTCTTCCTGTATTTCAGGTCTGTATTATAATATTTATTCTCCTGTACAGCAAGACACACTCAGTATAACTACAAGTACATATTAAACTGAGCTAGACAGCAAGCTGAATGCAACTGATGAGTTCCACACGTCAGTATGATCAATAACCATTACTAAAGTTTGCTATTTTCCCCCTTAAATATCTCATCTTACCCAAAGTAAAACATATAAAGAGGTATTACACAGCTATAATCAGCACCTGTAGTGCTAAAATAACTCAGCAAAATCAAACCCCATCTTACTGTTTGGAGCATCATTTGTACTTTGGATGGGCTACTGAAATTTTAGAACACCTAAACACCAGCAGGGTGGTTTTCACCACTTTGCCTTAACTGGTGTCCAATTCAGCAAAGCATTAAGGCAAGCAGCAATGATAGCACAGCTCCCAGTTCAGCTTTCAGAAAGACCAACCTGGATTAACTTCCCCATAGCTTCCAACTCCATAAGCATCAACAATGTTCTGGAACCCTGAGGTGAATTTATTGGTACGTATCAAAGTTGGAGGAGGTTGTGTTGTCCTGATGGTTTCCATGCAGGAAGGAATTGTAGCTCCACTCTTCCTCTAATTATAGACAGAAGATAAATTTATGTAAGATCTCTGTTAAGCTAATCAAACTGAAAACATTTGCTCTATCAGCAGTTTCACTGATCCTGAAATACCACTAAATTACGCCTGATGTTTAATGTTTGTGCCTTCTCTAGAAATACTGATTACCTACAGTGTCTAATCCTTTCTTTGTATGAAACATCTCGTAAGACTTATCAGTCAATATTATAAAACAAAGATAAAACAAAGATTTTATTGGAAATTCTCTTGTATAAAACAAAAACCAACACAAGGGAACTGCACCTCCCATGTGACTGCAGAAAGCACTGTGAGTTCAGCTGGACTCAGGTCCAACACAGAAGTTATTCAAGAAAAAACCCCACCACACAACACTAAATGAAGGCTCTGCTTACAAAAAAATTGTTTCATGCAAGTTGAGAAAGACCCAGATCTGCCTTTCAGCCTATTTTTAATAATTATTTTCTTTTCTTATCTGTATAGTGAGTTCAAGACAAAAGTTTGAACATCATGAGCACTGAGCTGACTTACTGAACCTTCCTCCAACGCCTGGCGCAAACCCTGCAGATCAGCCACTGGACACCAAACCTCAGCAATCAAACACTTCTTGGTGACATCAAAACTGCACAGGTTGAGCACATGGTAAATGGCTTTCATCTTCTTCACTTGGATAACCCAGGTGTAGATGGATTCTGACGCTTTACACAAGACCTGCTGTAAGTATTCCTCGGTTTTATTCAGCACCTTTGTCCAAGAAAAAAAAAAAAAAGGATTCCACTGTAAATGGGACAGTGCTGACCACAGCAAGAGCCCCTTGACGTGTCCAGTGCTGGGCCATGCTTTTAGGAAGGCACCAAACCACTGCTAAACACAAACCAAGTGCCCTGAGGTTTAACAGACACATGTAACAAAAGATCAGGGCCATGACAAACTGAGCTCCAAAGCTGCATGTCTTAGAAATGTGTATTTAATTTGCAAATAATGGTACAACCTTCTTTAGGAGTTATATACTTCTCAGGTGAGTAACAGGTATGTGCTACAAAAGAATGCTACAGTGGATCAGAGGAAAAACATTCTGCAAGGAAAGCTTTATGTTTGCTGTGGGATTCTCATGGTATTGGTTTTGTAACATGGTGATCAATTTATTGTTCATCAGAGGGACTCAATTCTGAATTGAAACATTAAGGAAAGTTCGAGTAAAGATAATAAAATTGCAGCTTGATTTCTGGTGATTATTTTTTTATGTAACATTAAGAAATCCTGCTTTTGGCATATCAGTAGCTGTCATGGCATCCAGACATGGGTATTGTCATTATTTATAGTTAAGCCTGCCATTTCATAGGAAAAATAGTATGACCAGGCAAGGTTTCTGTGTGCTGCCTGAAACAAGTTCAGGAGTTGCCCATGGAGGAAGATCCCAGCCAGGACATTTCTCAGATGATTTCCCCCAGTGCAACAAGTGCAGCAGAAGGGAATGTGGCATTGACTCACAGTAGTCAGATCCTGGATACGAACATTCAGTCCCTCCACCACGGCCCGGCGCTCCTCGGTGTTGTTTGGGTAGGGATACACATGGCAGTGATAGCTACAGACACACAACAGAGGTTTGTGGTAAACACCAAACCACACCACACCACCCAGCCCTGTGCCACAGCCAAATCTGCAACTCAGCATTCACTAACCACAGAACAGACTCAGCTGAGTTGGTAGTTTGGGTGTACTTAGTAAGGACTGCAGGTAAAGTGACTCACATTTATTTGCATGGTGCATAATTACAGAGCTGGATGCAATGAGGGGAGGAGCAAATTTAACTTTAAAAACCTGGTCTAAAAATCAACACTTACAAGAAAGAGGTGTAGGGGAAAAACCAACTAGAAAATAACCCAGGTATAAAGAAATTATATAATTAGTTTTACTCCTTACCAGTCACAAATCTTCTTAACTTTCTGGCCAAGTTGTTCACCCCAATAGGACACTAAGAAAGCAACCCACTTTGTGGTCTCACCCTAATAAAAACAGAAAAAGTTAATGAAGTTTGACTTAACCAGAGAAAAAACCTCACAGAAAATCAGCTGTACTTGCCTCTCTGTTAACTACTGAATGAACAAGTAAAATGGCTATTAAAAGGCAATGCACTGTACAGAGCTGGTTAATAAATATCCAAGCAGCCATTTCTGGCACGTCTTTAGATCGAGGTGGCCAATCATGAAGTCACTGCTGTTCCCCAGTGAAGCTCTGCACTCCTCAAGCTGAGCCATGATAAAGTCACTGCCACTCCCACACTCCATGGACACCTCCAATTGCCAAGTCTTACAAGGTCTAATACTTCAAAACAGCTTTTCCTCCAAGAGCACTGGGAAAATCATTTCCATTCACTGCAGGCAGCCCTGAGCCACAGTTCCTCCAAACCGGATGAAAAGTACAAACAAAATCAACAGCTCATTACAATGTTGACTCACTGTGTCTGGGTCCTCCAGAGCCTCATCCAGCTCTGCATACGTAAGGAAGGGATACCCTTTACACACTCTCCACAGTGTTTTTTCAAATGCTTCAATTTTTGATCTGTGAACTAATCCAGATATGAATCTATGGAAAAAGAAAAAATTGAAGTAAGATGACATCCACAAGAACAAAAAAAATTAGAAAGTCACAGTACATCATCACTCAGGATCACAGAGTCACAATAATTTAATGTCTGCTGGCTGGAGAAGGAAGCAGCACCCTGAAAAGGAAGTAGCTGGTATAGAAAATACCAGTCTGTATATAAAATTTCTGTTTGGAAAATAAACAGACTACAGGCCTGAGCAAACAACTAGAATTGTATCTAACTGGTTATTTCTGTGATAGTGAGGTTCTTAGTTCTTTCTTGGCAAGATACCCTCTCATAATGACACCACAGACAGCAGTATCCACTTCAAAGGCAACACAATTAATGTTACATTTACAACTGACAGTGCCAGGTGATTAAAACCCTCTGTGTTTATCACAGAAAAAGAGTTCAAAGAGAAGCAGGAAGTACTGATTGAGAGATTTTCCTCTACACACATCCTTGCTTTGATGGAAGCTTTGTGACAGGTTCTTTTGGCACTGTCCTACTTGTCTCTGCAAATAACCCAGTTTTGTTACAAAGGTACCCTGGGGTCAGACTCCTACCTTGTCTACAATTGCTTGAAATCACTACAGTTCAACTTTTAAGAGAACAACCCATTATTTACAGCAGCTCCTCAAGCACTTTTGAAGTGCCCCAACGTGTGGCTGCCCCATACCTACCCCAGCCTGGCACTCAGTCTGTGCATGCAGTTGTAATCCACCAATGGCTCATTTTCCACAGATGGGAATTCTTCATAATTTGCATGTAAATGGGATTCATACTAGCAAGTAAAAAGAAAGATCATTCATAGCTTTCAGGGTGAAAAAAAAAAAAAAAGACTGTTCATTCCATTATTATCCTAAAGAAAAAAGCTGATTAAGTAAGTAATTTAATTAAAAATATAAAACCCCTTACCCGTGTTCAATTCAGGCAACAGAGAGATCTTGTGATCTCTTTTAGCAATTGAAGTTAGTGCTGCAAAATTACACCACAAATTTCTTATCACAATTTATGCATCAAACCAACACAATTACACCTTCATTTTCAACCTGCACCAGCAGTAACACTCAAACAATTCAAGAGGGAAATCACCCAGCTGCCCCAAGCTCAGGGCTGCATTTTCCCCCAGACATGAGCCCAGCCTGGCACAAACCATAACAACAACGTCCAGGGCTGCAGTGCCTGACAGCAAGGGATGCACTGAACTACAACCACTACCAAGGAGTACCAAAAATGCCCCACTGCACACTCCCCCTGGCAAACATCCCCAGCAGTACCTCAGGTGTCTTCCTGACAATGCTCTGGGTGACCTTCAACATGCACTTGTACTCTGTCAGCTCCAGCAAGTTTTTCCGCAGTTTGCCTTTGTTTTTAGTTACTTCTCTCAATTCTGTCTCCAGCTTCTGCAGCTGCTCCTGAGACACAGGGGAAAGAAAAAGACACAGAATCAGTTACACGATTTTGGAAAACAGGGCAGAAGTAATTTTTAGCACATTATTTGCCACAGTGATGGGAGTTTCCCAATTTCTTCATTAACTTCAGCTTTATAGGTTTTATCCCTCAGTCTGCCAAAGGTTGCTTTGTACTGAGGGCACCTGATCCTCCACTGGCATCTGTTAAGTCTATTCTGCCTCCTGTCTAAGTAACTCAGACCCAGAGTCAGAACTGCAGATAGCACAGGGTGGAAAACACTCATTTATTCTTTTAACAGAATTACAACAAAACAGAATGTTATTCAAAATTCTGTGTTTTAACAGCTTCTATGCCTAACAAAACACAAGAAAAAGCATTCAGAGAAAACAGCACCACGTTCTAGTGCGCAACAACCACTGGAACCTGCAGAGCCTGGGGCATATAAAACTCCCATTCCCTTGGAAATTTTGGATGCACAAAGAGTCTTATTAAATCTCAAAGCAATAAATGAAGCTGAGGGATTACATCTGAAGACAACATTTTGCCTGGAACAGTGTAATATCCAAATCCATGAAATCCAATGGATGACTGCACACCTCAGGAGTTGGCTTTGACCCTTTCCCAGGGATTTTGGATTAACAGCAAAACCTCACTGGCAGGGTTTGAAGTGACACTGGCAGGAAGGAAAACAATCACACAAAAAGGAAATGAAATGCTTCTGTGATCCCTGCTACACCCGTACAACTGAAGGCAGAGCAAGCAATTAAATCTGAAATTAAGTTCCAAGACCCTACACTTTGTTATCTGTTTAGTGGAAATGTTACCTGGATTTCTAAAATGTGTTTCATCAAAGGAGCAGGAGGAGCAACATCTCCTTCAGGAAGTGAAATGCCCGCTTTTTTAATTTCTTGTACTAAATACCCTGGAGTGAGAAACAAAACAGAATCAGAAAGGAAACTGCATTTCCTTACACTTCCTACAATGCTGCATAGTTGACCTTCAGCTGTTATTGCTAGTGCTGATCACTGTGCAGCATCAGACTCTGGTTGTTTTATTCAATTCATTTGAGCAATAACACACACATCTTCAAAACAGAGGGACTTACAGAGTGTAAGGGATAAAACACAGAACATTCCTGCCTTGGAAGTTTGTACAAATTAAGAGAACTTCAGGGGCCTCTGATTGAAGTTTTCCAACCACAAGCACTTTTTAAGAAGCTTTAACATTTCCCAGCACCTCTTTGTTGCTGCACAGTACCAGTTTCTATCACAGAATCATTTCACTTTCTGCCAGAAGTGGCCATTCTGCTCACTGACCCATGTTTGGAAAAAAAAAGTGTTCAAACAAGGCAGCTTAGGGAAGCCTGACACAAATACAACGCCCCCTGAGCAGGCAGATTGCCAGAAGAGCTGCTGGCATGGCTTCGCATGACCAGCACGTGCCTCTGGTGAGAGATTCCAATAAAAGGCATCATTGAGTGGTAACTTTTCCTCAGGATACACTGAGGAAATCTGCATGTTGGCTGTCATGCTTCACAAACCTCTCATTAACTACCACAAGAACACAATTACTGATAACTTGAGGTATTTTTGAGGGTGCTTGAAAGACCAACAGTATGGAGCTACAACATTAAAAAAAGCCAAGGAAACACCCAGAGTAAAGCTTCCATCTTCCCAGCAGAGTTTTAGGCAGTCAGTACTGAAATAGTTTCAATTATTTATCAGCAAAATATTAGCATCTTCACCTCTGAGTTTAGAAACAAAAAACCCAACCCAAGGAGTTAAAACACCAACAGGTTTCTCAGAGAGGCTGTGGAGTTTCTGTGTTCAAAATCCCACCAGAGTCCCAGGAAACCCACTCTGGCTGCCTCTACCTGAGCTGCAGGTTGATCAGGTGGTCTCAAAATCTCCTTGACCCACACAAAACTGATGCCGCATATAAAGATAAACTAATGACTGTATTTGTATGTTCTAACTCCATTTAGTACTGCAAAATCCTACATAAAGGCTCTGTACATGAGTGTATGAATGTGTATTTCTTCACACATATGCAAATTTTCTATCATTCTACAGCATTCAGATCACACAACACTGGGAAGATTAAAAAAACCCTGTAGCTGAAACCTTCACTGTAATTCCACTCTAGTAATGTAAACTTTTATAAATTTTAAACTGAGAAAGGTCAGACATGAAAATAAAGCTCACCAAGAATTCTTTCCATCTCTTCACACTTCTTCACTTCATTCACATATTTTCTCTGAAATACACTTACATTTGGATTAAGCTGAAGGAGAAAGACAAAATGCTTATCAGAGACTCAAAACAGAAACCACTTTAAAAAACCCACAGCTGTTCCTGCAACTTCCTGGGCACATTTTGCATGTGTTCTGTGGGCTCTCCTTCTAAAGTGCTTTTCAGCTAAGAAGGTACAAAAACCTAAACAGACTAAAAAGTCTTACGATATCAGAGTCGGTTTTAATAAAGCAGAATAATCCATGCCAGTTGCTGGCTGTAGTCAAGTAAAAAATTAACAAGATCTACTGGAGAAACCGTTCCAAATCTTTTTTCTACAGTTTTAAAATACTGCTGAACAACTTCAAATTAACAAACCTTTCTAGGAGCAAATTTGTTGCAATGGATTTCCACAGACTCAATGTGAAATGTAAGGTTTTAAAAAAATCTTTTTACATACATCTTCATACCTTGAGTGTGCAATGTCTCTGCCTACTTATTCAGCTTTTACATGAGAACCAGTAACGCATTATTTCTACAATAAATGGTGTGTCAGGTGATTGGAACAGCATCAAAATCTTATACACTCATGTAATAATTCTTACAGATCTGCCTCCTCCTCTTCCCTGCCACATTTACTAACTCGCTGTTAATATGAGCTCTCCCAGCTTTCCCTGCAGAGCCTTTGCAACCTACATTTCTGATGTATATTTGGAAAACATTCCAAAGTCTCCCTCAGCAAGCAAACATCATATAATTATTATGAGACAATTCAGCAAGGACTTTAATTGCTGCCCAACCCAACTTTATGCCAGGCAGGGCAGGTGGTTTCCTCCAAGGTGAATTGCTCCTCCAGGAACAGATGTGTGTGACAAACCAGGAGCCTGGAGAAACAAACCTACAGAGCAGCCGGTTCAAAGGGGTGGACACGTCAAGGAGCTGTGCAGCGTGGGCCAGGGGCTCTCCCACAGGATCTTGCTGCGAGGAACTCCCAAGCTTAAGCTACACCCCTGGGAAAGGTGGGATACAGCCATCCCAAAAGCAGGGAGCGCCAGGGAGACTCCAAACTGACTTCCCACCACCCCCCTGGTCGAGCGTCGCTGTGCCACCCGCTCCAGGTGACCCCACCCTGGCAGGGGGACCGGCCTGGGTGATGTACAGAGACGCCTTCCCACCCCAGCGATGGGAAGGGCAGCGTTCCTGGAGTCCCACCCGCTGCGGACAGCACCCACCGTGCCCGGCTCGGCCCTCCGCACTGCGCCCCACAGCCCGAGGGGCCCACCGCTGTTGGGTACTCACGTCTCGGAACTCGGCCAGGCCGCGCTCGNAACAGCCTGGAGACAGACGGGACACAACCGGGATTCTGGAGACAGCCTGAAGACAGCAGGGATGCTGGAGACAGCCTGGAGACTGCCTGGATACAGCACGGATGCTGGAGACGGTCTGGAGACTGCTTGGAGACAGCAGGGATGCTGGAGACAACCTGGAGACAGCAGGGATGCTGGAGACAACCTGGAGACCACCTGGAGGCAGCCGGGAGCCTGGAGACTACCTGAAGCCTGGACAGCACCGGGATTCTGGAAACTGCTTGGAGACTCCTGGGATTCTGGAGACCACCTGAAACCTGGACACTACCAGGATTCTGGAGACCAGCTGGAGACTCCTGGGATTCTGGAGACTACCTGAAGCCTGGACACAACAGGGATTCTGGAGACCACCGAGAGCCCTTCCTGCAGCGAGCTGCTGCTCCCCAGGAATGGCACCCACCGGGTCACCGCCCCAGAGGCGTCTGTAGGAGAGGAGGTGCGGAAGAAACGTGTTGCAGACAGAATTCCCCATCCAGCAGCAGCAGCAGCATGACCAGGCTTCGCCAACAAAGACTTACACACTCTGCAAGCACACTGAGGGCTANCTCCCCTCGGAACAGCGTGCCCATGGCCTCGGGGCACCGCGCAGGGGCTCGGGGGGCTCCGCGGGGCTCAGCACGGCCCGCCGGCGGCCGTGGGGGGCGGAGCGGCCCGGCCCGGCCCGGCCC
>VXAU01000197.1:5448756-5466157 GCA_013399695.1 Formicarius rufipectus
GGCGTGGACACAGCCTGGAGACAGCAGGGATGCTGGAAACAGCCTGGAGACAGACGGGACACAACCGGGATTCTGGAGACAGCCTGAAGACAGCAGGGATGCTGGAGACAGCCTGGAGACTGCCTGGATACAGCACGGATGCTGGAGACGGTCTGGAGACTGCTTGGAGACAGCAGGGATGCTGGAGACAACCTGGAGACAGCAGGGATGCTGGAGACAACCTGGAGACCACCTGGAGGCAGCCGGGAGCCTGGAGACTACCTGAAGCCTGGACAGCACCGGGATTCTGGAAACTGCTTGGAGACTCCTGGGATTCTGGAGACCACCTGAAACCTGGACACTACCAGGATTCTGGAGACCAGCTGGAGACTCCTGGGATTCTGGAGACTACCTGAAGCCTGGACACAACAGGGATTCTGGAGACCACCGAGAGCCCTTCCTGCAGCGAGCTGCTGCTCCCCAGGAATGGCACCCACCGGGTCACCGCCCCAGAGGCGTCTGTAGGAGAGGAGGTGCGGAAGAAACGTGTTGCAGACAGAATTCCCCATCCAGCAGCAGCAGCAGCATGACCAGGCTTCGCCAACAAAGACTTACACACTCTGCAAGCACACTGAGGGCTACAAAGGGCAGTGCAAGAGAGGCAAGTCCTGTTATAGAAGGCACAGGGGAAAGTCTTCATCAGTGGTACTGGCGAGACACAGTTCATTCAGCAGTGCCTGTTCTCAAAGGAGGCAGCAGCATTATGGATGGTGTGTCTCCACGTCTCCTGATTGGAGGACAAGGTGGACCAATGGTGGTCACTATGGCCAAGGCTGAGGTGGTGTTTCAGGGAGTCCTTTTATCTCCTCTTCGGGGCTCCTCTCTTGGCAAGTTCACCACAGAGCAGTCTTAGGGAGGGGTGATCCTCCATCCTGGAGACGTGCCCTGCTCACCTCAGCTGCATTCTCAGCAGCATGGCCTTGCCACTGGTGACCTCTGCTTGTTCAAGAACAATGTTATGTCAGTATAGTTATGGAATGTTAAGGGGTTAGAAAGGACCTTAATATCATCCAGTCCCAAGCCCCTGCCATGGGCAGGGACACCTTCCACTAGCTCAGGCTGACCCAAGCCCAGTCCAACATGGCCTAGGACACTCCCCGGGTCAACCAGTTTCTCAGGGCAACCTGTGCCAGGTCCTCCCCACTCTCACAGGGAAGTTTCTAATAGCTAACCTAAGTTTCCCCTTTCAATGTGTACCAAATTACTCCTTGTCCTGTCACTACAGCTCCTGATGGAGAGCCCCGCTCTGATACCCTGTACCCCGCTTCAGATACTGGAAGGTGCTCTGAGGTCCCCACACAACCTTCTCTTCTCCAGGCTGAACAGCTCCAACTTAATCACCCTGTCTCCATAGGGGAAGTGCTCCAGTTCTTATCAACTTTATGGCCCATCCAAAGCACTAGAAAGTCCCCAGCATTGTGTTTCATCAACAGAGGACAATCACTAAGTGCCCCCTGTGCCCTGTGGAGCCCAGGTCAGATACTGCAGGTTGCCAATGCAAAGTGTTAACTGGAAAGAATTTCAGGTGGACACGTAAAAACAGCTGATGTGTTGTGACTTTTCTGAAGTGTGAGCAGTCTGCCCACAGCTCCATAAGCAGGGTTTGCTGTGAAGAGGAGCTTCTACTCCAGGAGAAGAGAACCAGCTTGAGAGGATAAAGATGAGAATGAGGATGGTCCATGAGGATGACCCCAAACCTGCTGGAGCCTCTAGGCTGGACTCACCACCTCTTGAAGTAAACTCTGCACTTTGTTGCTCCAAACACAGAGCTTAAAAATAATTTATTACTTTTTGGTTTAAATAACCCAGCCATTCTCTGTATACCAGAAAAGTACTGATTTTATATATCTTCAAATGTTTATGCAAGTTGTCTACAAAGTCCAAGAATATTTCTCCCTTATACCTATCTGTTCCATAATTTAGAAAACCAAGGGTTGCTCATAATTGCTGCAAGCAAAACAAGAAATGCCAATAAGAGGCCTTTAGCAAGACACTGGGAATATGGTTCTCCTGGGGAAAAAGAAAGATAAAGAAAAGGTGTAAGTGCATGAGAGTTAAATTTTAGTTCAGACAACAACCCACAGATGCAGATTAAATACATTAATGCAGCACAAAACAAGTAAAATGCTTCATACATATGAAACTTCATACTTTGTGTTGCTGAAGTTGTGCAGATAATAAACACAGGCAGTTGTCCCTGTCCATGAAACTCCCAGAACAGAGTCCGAGTGCCTTGATGCCCTTTGAAATCCCAGACTTTTAATCTACAGTCTCCCACAAAACATAATCCACCAGAGTTTTACACACGTGAAATTTAAAATTAACTGTCTTAACAATATGGCAAATTTTTACTGGCAAAGTGAGAAGCAAAGTCTCCCCTCCACCCTTCAAGGGCAATGGCACACACTGACAATGCTACAATTACAGAACAATATTGTAAAGTTACATAATCTTTGCCTTAACCAGCACACCTGCCTCCAAAAACCCCACAGGGGAGTGAAAAAGAATCTCTGCTCACAAAATGTCAAGCTTATCCAGAAAGCACTCCTAGTAATTCCTTTTTTCCACTTGTCTAACTAAGAAATTAATGAATTGTAAAAGAAATGTTTAAGCAGACTCTCTAGACTGTGCTTTCTGAGAGAGAAATCCTAACTGCCCACCACAAAGCATTCTTTCAGACTCAGCTCCACACATCTAACTATGTTTCAAGGAAGCCTGGCCAGTTTGTGGCATCCCACAGTGGCTCCTGTACCTGTGTAAAACCGTGTCAGTGGATACAACAGCTGTTGCCAGCACACGTCATTCCGGGTGCAGTCAAATTCTGCATAAATCCTGTGGTACCTGAGAAAAAGGAACCAGTGCTGTTCAGATTAGGGAGCATGATGTGAAGTTACCAATGTTGCTACCACAATTACCTTGGCCTTGGAACGGGTGGCTGAGCTGGAACTTTGATGAACTGAGCAGAAGCCGTGATGGGAAGGAAGCTGAGGCTGTTTCCACAGCTAAGCCCACACTGGAACTGCCACACAACTGTTGAGTAACTGCAACAAGAAGCACAGTCATCACTTCTGGGCTGTACACGGAGATTTAGAGCCTGAACACAGCCATGAGAGGACAAAATACACAGTATTTTAAAGGGGGTTGATAATTCCTGGATTTTCAATGCCATGCAGGGGTAGAACTCAGGTCTGGAAACAAGGTAAAATGGAACAGAATCTCATTTATTTAATTAGGATTAACTCAGCAGAGAGGGGAAAGTATTTGCAAAGTGCAAATCCCCTGTTTCAGAAAAGAGTAAAGCATTTAGCAAAGGTCCCAAGAGCTCTGCATTGGGGTAAGCCAGAACACAGGGCAATGTTGTCACTTCCACCACATGACAAGAAATTCAAACATTCTCCTGATGGGATGCCTTGGCTCTGCCTACTGTGGTCAGCATCATAAACTTCATTTACTATTTCAGTGAAGTGGAAAGATTATCTGCTTTGAAGCATTAGGAGGTTTTTTTAATTACTTTTATTTCGTAAGGAAGAAGGCTAACCTGGTTGTGATCAAAGGAATTTGATAATATAAGGCATGTAAAAATTAGAAGTAACAAACCACCATTTTTATTCGCAAAATTTACATCTGGATATGTTAGGTAAGTGAGGCTCAAAATGAAACATTTATCTATCAGATAACCAGAGACACAACTCACTCTACCTGATCTGCACAGCAAGAATCTGCTGCTGGGGGATCCCTTGCACTGCTCCCACTTCAGCAAACATTATCTGAATATTCAGGTTTGCAGGAATATCTGGACAAAAGCCTTTTAAGTTTCCAGTGCTCACATTGGTATCAGAACTAAATGGATCGAGACCTATAGAAAGCAGAGTTATTTAAATGGAAATATTAGGGAAAACATCATATATTCCATAGTTAGGTTGTTGTCATAGCTCAGTGAAACACTGGTAACTGTCACACAAACACATTCTTTATATTAAAAAAAACACATACAGAAAAGGATTATATTTTTGTTATATAAATGTTTACAGATATTCATCTGTTTATATCTATTTATCAACAGATAAATACCAAGTCATATATGTACAGGCTGGCAGTAAAATATGCAGTATCCACACACATACTGAGTTACATGCCTGTTTGTACACATAGATGGGAGGGATGGATCCAAACAGACAAATCAGTACCTTTAGGCATCTGAAATTACATTTTGGGTTTATTTTGAGATGCTCCATTCAGTTTATGGACTGTACAGAACATCACAAGCCTCACTTACGTATAATTTCCACCCAGTCATTTGGATCACTGTAACTGGAATTGTCCCTCTTTGCAATGTGAGTGGCTTGTATTAAGGAATTTAATTTCTCAGTTACATTCCCTCTGCAAAACAAGAATGGAACATCACACAGAAGGTGAATCTGTACGGTCTGCCACTCTGGGCTGCAACTTTAATGTATCATAAGCTCAGTTTCCTCTGAAAGGTGTTATGCCTCAACAAAAATAAACTTGAACTTGTGAGTTATCTCTTGAAGGGAAGAAATGGCAAAGCATTCCACCCCAACACAATCCTCATTTAAATACCAGGTGAAGCAGTTTTAATTTCCCTTTAAAAATAAACCGAGACTTTTAACCACAAAAAGCTGAAACACACACATGAATATTTAAAAAGAATATACCAATGGCTGAAAGGAGGCACTTTTAGACAACCATGTAAGAACCAGCAAAAGGAATGCAGGGAGAGAACTCAGCGTAGGCAGCTCACCTTAAAAGGCTACAATCTTCATTAATCCCAACTTCCAGAATGCACCCAGAGTGTGAGTCCACTCCAAATAAAACTGGTGTGTAAGTTGCTGATGCACATAAACCTCTGCCAGCTGTGAAATGAAACAATCTTACTTGAGTTTTCCTATACCCACCTTTGGATCTCCAGCTTTCAATCTTGTGCCAAACACCAAACATGAGAATGCAAAGTCAACGTGGTATAGTTCAGAAACAGATACAAGTTAATACCACTTCCATTTTGCAAGAAAGCATCAGGGCTTTCTCACTGACCTTTAAACAAAGGCTTGGGAAAGAAAAAAAAGTTGGAAGAGATTTTTAACTTTTTTTTTTTTTTTAAATTCAAAAAACAAACAAAGCCCCAACATTTTAGCATTAACTACAGTTGAAGTTGCAACTTCACAAGCCAGTACCTGGCTGCCAAATATTTAGGGTTCCAAGAGGATCAGAAGCACTTATATTTGCAGCTCTCACTGGTTTTCCAACTTCATAACCTGAACAGAGAAGGGTAAATCATGAACACTGTATAACAATCTATAAGCATTAGCATTGTTTTAACAGTAAATGTCAACAATCTTGTAGTAAGTGACCAGACATCTCCATTACAGTGGGAATAGCCTCACTTTAAATAATAAGTATGCAACAAAAGCCTAAGAACCAATCTCTGCTACTGGCAGTGCAGTAAGGCAGGAAGGTGAAGGCTGGCAACACAAGGAACTATGGAAGGAATATAAAACACAATCACTGCTAATAGTCAGCACTGTACAATTTTTTTCCTTTTCATAGGCAAAATTAAGTATTAATACCTGGATTCTCAAACAGTTCTTCTCCATTAGTACTCCTTAAACTCAGAAATTCAACTCTGAACCTCTGTGACAGTATTTCTGGTAAAAGAAAACAAATAGGACTTTACTTTCTAAAAAGAGTAAATTAGCAAAAAGTATGGTCCACATAGGATACAAACTTCTGTCCCTCATCAGTAACAGAAGATTCAAAATAAGACAAATTATGGGAATAGACCCCCTCTATTTTTCTCTCCAGAGACCAAGGGAAATTATTTTTCAGAAGTATTAGTAAATTAGAGATTCTATCACAGAATTTCCATGTTGAAGAAAAAGATGCAATAAAAAATGATTAAGAAATGTCACAATACCTCCATCACATAAGCTTCCAAGGAAGACTGTGACATTTACTTGCTCAATGTCCTTGTCTTTGCAAATGAATGTATAATGCTCTGCAAAAGTTACATTTTGACAGCGAGTCTCAGCAGCATGAAGGCTTTCTGGCAGAAGGAAAAGAAAAAAGCCATAATGAAAAGCATTCTAATTAGCAAGCTCTGTTACTATAGCTCAAAAAGAACAGATTAAAACCCTGGCAAAATTCTGGAAATGACAACATTCATCTCATTGAGAATTGATTTTACTGTTTAAATGTGCAATGGTACAATCTCTCAAGTTTAATCACAATTTAACATCCAGGTTCTTTTGTAGCCAAACGTCTCCACAAGAAGCAGCACCGGATTTTAGACCACCAGCTGATGCCTCTCTCTGGACTAAGGAACTCCCTCTGCCTTCATCTCATGCCTCCCAGGGGATCCCATCACTGCCCAGAAACACTCATTAGCTTGGATTCCATCAGTTTAATTTGTGCTAAATTCTCCTCCTCTGACTGGAAACCACTGCACTACATCAAATAACTGCAGAAAAAGGTACAAGAACTTACAAAACAGAGACATCCACATCTGCTTAGTCTGCCCACTCCACTTTCATGTTCATGTTGGAGATTTTTTTAAGTATTCTCTGTATCTTTGTTTATTATTTTCTTCTCAAAAATCAATTGTAATGTAAGATAAGGGAAATGATTTCTTGACCAACTTTAAATGAATTGGGGTAAATTAAATACTTCCTGCCTTGTAGGAAGCCAGTTTACTTTTTCAGTGTTAGTTACCACACAAGAGTCCTCCTAAGAATTGCAGCAGATAAACATTTTAGGCATCAAAGTAATCTGTTGCATATATAGTTCAAGTTAGGTAAGAAAGCTATTAATTAAATGGAAGACATACCAACTTCAGTGATGAATTTGCCTCTGTCAGTGATGGTTCTATAGATGACATTTTGCTGGATGAAGTCTGAGAATGAAAAACAAACAGAGACCTACTGTTTTCACAATATACTTGTTTTTGTGAACATTGAGTGGAAAATAATTTAGAAAATTAATTTTGGTAAAGACCCAAACTGTTAATGTATTTTGAAAGCACAGCTAATTATCTCTGGGTCTTACAAAGGTAATACAGACCAAAAGATTAAACAATAATGGAGCATAAAATAAAATGCTGGTAATCATATTATCCCAAACCCCAGAATGACTCCCCCTAAGTACATGCTTTTGTAATGCAGAGTAATCACTTCTCAGACACTGTCAAATGCTGACACTGCACCCTCCTGACAGAAACAGGGCTCTGCAACAGTCTGGAGACAGAAAACGGGAGAGATGCTGTTCTGGCACTTGTAGCCATAACCAGCATAAGCCACCAGAAACAGCTAAATGGGAAACAAAGGCCAAATCCACTCTTTCTTATATCCTAAATCTTGGGAAATAGTGGGACGCTTCCTAGGAAGTCATCAGGAACAGAGCACCCCCAAATGCTGAACTACAGTCAGCAGATACCAAGATGTTCCTGTAGCTCCTATGCCAAGAGCCCTCAGTTCTGTTCTGTTCCAGCTCTCAGAAACAGGAACCACATTCCTGCTGGGATTTGGGAGCATACCTGCAGTACCAGTGTTTATCCTCACATGGTGGGGCAGGCCTTCCTTGTAGGACACCAGGCTGGTCAGGCACTTGACATCAAAGTCCTGCAGATAGGCCACAGGGGCATTCCCAACACACTGCCCAGCCAGGGATTGCTGCAGGTGGTTCCAAAAATAAGTATGTTGGACCCTTTTCCAGCCTCTTGCTTTTCAGTTGAAGACCAATAATGAGTGAAATGTTCTAAGTGTGCACTAAAGCCTCACATGGCACTTTTGAGAAACAAGTGATCTGGAAAATTAATGTTTTCTTTTAATAATGACTGTGTTTTTTTTTTAATTTATTTTTTGATGAAAAATACATTCCTCCATTTCACAGGACCAAGCTGCTGAATCTGTTCACAAGGCCATAAGGAGTGTCATGTATGGAGAGTAATAAACAGACCAAGAGGAATCAAAAGCTCACAAAGTGATTACCTGGGGAATGGTAAAATACTCATTTTCTTCAGTTATAATTGGATCTCCTTGTCTGTAACCAGTGAAAAGTTTCCCAGGAGAAGTTTGTAAAGAGATTGTAAAGGCAGGAACTTTGGGTGTAGAACTGCAAACAAGTTTAAAAATTAAATAGTTCTTTATTCTCTACCTCACACAAATAATGACACATTTTCTTTCACATCCCATGTTTTCATACAGTACCAATGACATTTTTCCATTTGCATTTAAAGTTCACACCCTAAGATTCTAATTTAAAAATAACTTTTATTATCAAAAAGAGGTTTATTTTCAGCACCATGTGCAATCTGTATGTTGAGAAAATAAGTTTCAGACTTACATAGAGCCATGATAGAAGTAGCCAAGAAATGGTGTGTTGTCAAGAGAAGATTGTACACAAAGGAAGGGAAACCACTCAGGAGTATATTCCATTGACTGGGAAGAGCACAGCTGATCAAAAGGTGGGTTTACATCCCCACCAAAAACTCCAGTGAAACAAGATTCATTGAATAACTGCTTCAAGTCTGGAGTACATTCCTGAAAAGAAAAGAATGGTCACTTTTTAGCATGGTAATTGCATTCCCAATGGCATTAGGGGTCATATTTACAGGTATTTAGAGGTCATATTTACTATTAGAAATACTGGAATATCCAAAACAAGCCCTGTGGCCCATCTAATCTGAAGCATTCAGTACATTTCACTCCTCCCAGACAACAGAGTTTTGAGACATTTTGAAAACACTTAAAGTTTAATATGAAGTAACTACCAGATCACAGCAACAACGAATGTCACAAGCTCCAGCTGTTAAGTTACAGGGACAAGAGCCCAAGGGCTGGAATGCCTGGTTTGGGATGATAGTTGCATTTTCTGTAACAGAATTAGAAGAAAAAAAGCAGATTAAGTGGACTGAAATCCAAATAAACAGATCATGCACACTGCACTTTATTCTGGCTGTGAGGAAACCTTTTTTTTAAATTCCATTAATGATTATTCAGCATCTCTTACTGCTACTCAAATCCCTATGTTTTCCATAGAGAGAGAAAAAGAATAGCCAAAATGCTATTTCTTCTTTACCACATCTGAACACTTACCTGAGACATTTCCTGTAAAGGAAGAGTTGGCAAATATCTCAGCTTGAATCAGGAGCTGTGCCAGCATCACTGAGCCATGGCAAGCTAAAACCTGCAGTGTTTCCAGCACACAGAGAGGTGAGGGGCAGCAGTCAGTGGTGTTGGGCAAACACAACTCCAGCCTTCTGGTCAAGCTTATAGTCACTTTGGAAGTGTTCTGGAAAAATGCAGAATAAAGTTTGACAGGTCTTATGTCTTGTATTAAATTGCTCTTAATGACACCACTCATCAGCTTCTGAGGGAGAAGTTGTCATGAAGTGGAATAACAGGAGTTGGAGAGTGGAGTGACAAAGGGTCTGCCTCCAAGATATGCAAATACAGTGAGGATATGCCCTATATACAGAAGTTTTTAAGGCATGAAGAGAACTCAAGTTACCTCAGAAATCACATACACAGAATAAGAGAACAACAGATACCAAAAAGTGAATTTTTTACAGCTACCTTCAGTCTAAAACTGAAGTGACTGCAGAATTGATAACACCCTAAGGAATTATACATAACACTGTATAAAACCACAGGGGTTTTTTATTTCTAGTAGCTCCTTCCAGATCTGAAAGTGTCTCAAATGCTGCAGCCAGCCAGGAAGCACAGGCAATTCTGGCAAGGAGGAAACAAGGGAGCAGCATCAAAGCAGCACCTCAGCAAACTCCAGCAAGGGCACCCACACAAAGGGCTGTGCCCCGGAAAACATGGAAGGGCGAGATATTCCAATGGAGTTGTGTGTACATTGACGTTCTGCTATGTTTCATTAGCCCTTAACATATGACAGTGCAATCCCTCCCATTTTAGGGAAGAATCAGTCCTTTACATACCATACCAGGTGTTACATCCAAATTCCAATCCCCAGCTCTTTTACTTCCACTGCAATTTCCAAGGTGCAATTTTCCTAGAGCAAAGTAAAAAAATAATGATCTAAACTACCCTTTAGAGAAGACTGGGAATAAGTAGCACATTTAAGGTCCTCTTGTGCCTTCAGGTGCACACACCCTCAGGCCCAACTGACACAGAGTCAACAGAGAAATAAAGGCTTAATCACAGAAGTCCTTTGGAGTTCCTATTTCAGTAACAATTAAAGCACTAAATTAAGTGCATTACCATCTATCCAGTAGTTTTAGTGTCAAAAATATTAATAACTGAAACATTTATTTATATATGGGGGCAGGGAGAAGGGAGAAGTGAAGTGTTCTTACCTGTGTCTTCATCTCTAGAACTTAAAATTATAGAAAAACTGACTCCTGAAGAATTTCCAAGAAAAAATGAATGGACTCTGGGCCCTGACATATGGATAAATGAAGGCTGAAAGACTACAAAAGAAAAAAAAAAGACAGAAACAAGTCAACATACACTGAGTGAAAAAGGTAACGTGTAAGACATATTTAGGTCTTATGCTTGGGCTAGATTCTTACATCCTCATATATTATCACAAATAGAAATATACTGTAGTGCCTAGTGCAGGGTTGTATTTACATTTTTGCCCAAGTGCTGGAGCACCACAGCTTTCCATACACAAACTTGTATTTGTGGGGCTGCTCAATAAACAAGCGGTAAAATCCCTTTACAGCAGGAGGCTGCAGCACTTCCAGCCAGAGCAGATACCACAGAACTCAGACAACAACAGCACATTCAGCGTATCTTACCGAGTTCAGACTACAATTTCTAATGTCTTGTGGCCACGAATTGCCCGTGGGGTGTCCCGCCACCCGTGCCCCAGGAATTGCGGGCTCTGCCCTCAGCGTGAGGAGGGAGCGCCCACTTCAGGGCTCCGAGCTGCGAGTTTCGCTGGATTTTTGCTTCCAAACTTCACCAAGCTTGAAAGGTTCGACATAAACAGCTCCCCCTCCCTTTCTGAGCCTCCCCCAGGGCTGAGCAGCGGCACAAACCCCAAGGCGAGCACATTCGTGGCTGGGCAGGAACTCCCAAGACCTACGGGATCCTCAGGGCATCCAACACCTCCACTCACACCCACCCACCCACAGGCCCCCATCCCCACACCCGCAACTACCCCTCGCCGCCATGGAGGCCGCTGTTCCCCTCGGCGCCTCACGCCCTGACCCACCGGGATCCCCAGGACAGGACTCCGTCAGGAGTAGGAGCAGGAAGAGAGCCCCGAGGCCAACACAACCCATGTCGCCTATGGCGGCCGCCCCGCCGCCCTCTTGGAGCGCCCGCGCGGCGCCATGGCAACCAGGAGGGCGGGAAACAGCGCCCCCTCAGGGGAAGGGCGGGAAACAGCGCCCCCTCAGGGAACGGGAAGGGTCGTCCCGTAAGGGAAATGGGGAAAAAAGAGCCGCCCCCTCAGGGAAATGGGGAGGGAATAGTCGCCCCATAAGGGAAAGGGGGAGGGAAGAGCCGTCCCCTCAAGGAAAGGTGAGGGAAGAGACGTTCCCTCGGGAAAATGGGGGGGGAAGAGTCGCCCTCTGAGGGAAATGGAGGGGGAAGAGCCGCCCCATAAGGGAAAGGGGGAAAAAAGAACCGCTCCCTCAGGGGAAAGGGGAGGGAAGAGCCGCCCCATAAGGGAAAAAGGGAAGGGTCATCCTATAAGGAAAAAGGGGAGGGAAGAGCCGCCTCCTCAGGGATGGTGTCCGGGGAAGAACGAAACCCTGGGCGGTCACAGCCCAGTTGGGTCGCTGCACAGCACGGAATAAAAATTATCCTAATAAAGATATTGGTGTTTGATCTTTGTGTGCTTTCCAAGCCTAATCAGTGAGAAGCGAGATTTAATCCGTGGAACAGCAGCTGATGAGCAAGCTCGATGTGTGTCTTGTGTATTGGGAGGAGAAGTTGCTTGTTGGTAGAATTGCCCTGTTAAAAGTTTAGGGTTTGGTGTGCTCCGAAGATCTCAGACCTCGGGGAGGTTGGCAAAGCCCGGGAAGAAGGATATACCTCTGAGGGAGGACACAAGGAATGTGGAACTTATGGGCCACAAAGACATCTGGAAGAACACCCAAGATAAGGAAGAAGCCGATAAACCTAACCAGCAACTGCGCTGAAATCATCTCCAGGTGGGTAAAGGGGCAGATCTGCAACCACGAACCCAAGAAAACCCCTACCCAGAGGAAGAGAAAGACTCAGCGTGTCACTAATTGGCATGAGAACCACAGGAATGATTAGCCATTAAAATATAGAATACTAATTAATAACAGAACTATGTAACTTGCCTGATTTGTGGAACACCACTGAACACCTAGGCTTGTGCAGCTCTAAAGTAAGCAATCAAAGGCTCTATCAAGTGAGGCATTATTTACTCACCAGGTAATAAATCCGAATTTTGCAGAGTTTTGGTGACCCGGATGCAACACTGAGGAGCTCAGAGACAACAGTGGGATCAAGGATGACATCCCACATGTCTGTCCCTCCCCTTCGTGCTCCCACAGGGACTCATCCTCCCTCAGAGACTTCACCCAGAGTCACATCACACCATTACACCATAAAACTCCCAAGAAAATCATGTAGCTCACCCCTAAACATGTTATTAAAGCAGTATCTGGCCACACTGGCACATGAAACAGTTTTTATTACAACAGATTTATACAAAGTAAATTATAAACACAGCCTCCACACAAAATGGCTTTCGGCGATCAAAAAAACTGGCCATGTACTCTGGCAAGCCTGGGAAAGGCTGGCACTGAAGCTGTTACAGTCACAAAACCCCATGGGAATGAACTCCTGTACAGATACTGGGAGGAAAAAAGTAGTCCTTTTCTATGTAGAAAACAATTCCTCTCTGGATGCCTTTCAGGAGAAATGCAGCTACTAAAACAGGCTAAAGCTCAAACTACACAGTTACTTTTTTGAGGGGGGGATTGTTTAATTGTTGTCTTGCCATAAAATTCACCAATTCAAAAGTCTGTTCTTGTCAAATGCCAGATGTAAACCCACACACTAAAAAAAGAGGTGTGCCTGCTGTCATATTACAACTACACCTTTTGTTTTCCAGTTTCAATCTAGAATCTTAAAAGACTGAGCAGTTAGTCTGCATTTACTGATGTTAAACAACAGGAGGCCTTTTTATTCCCAAATGAAAATACAACAGATTGAGAAAGAAGTACCACAGAACAGTACAGTCAAAGGAACATGAATACATGTGAGTGCACATGTAGGGCAATTAGCACCTTTTTATTCAAGTGGCTCCCAAACCATCTTGAAAATGTTTGCTCATTTATTTTGAAACTGATGTTTTCAGTCCAAAAATTGCCAACAAGAAGCTGAAGTCTCTGAACAACATAATGCTATGGTTCTGATCCTACACACTAGAAATGGTCAGTCTTAACTTTACACCAACAAAAAGAACCAAAGCTTTCTTGTCTTTGACAATAACAGGGAGGTGGGAAACTTTGCAGTGGCCAGAATACCTTCAACTTCACTGGCTATGTTTCTTAACAGGATGTAACTTCTGGTTCCTTCTACAGTTCAGAATTAGGATGTACAACAGCACAGGTTACATGTTAACACAGTGATTTGTTACTTAAAGGGCTGCATAGAAGACATACCATTTAAATACTTATCCCCTAAGAATAAAGTAATAGTGCTTCATACAGTTCTCTTTCATATCCAATAGAAAGTGCCAGCAATTTCTCAAGTAGTTTCATGGAATTACTGGAGGAGGTAATGATGTATTTACACAATGTTGTCACGCAGCTACCTTTGATTTCTTCTTTTTTGCTTTCATGACAGGTGGCAATGATATTTTGAAAGCAGTCCTGAAAAAAAATAAATAAAAAAGGAACTTCCAGATACACTGAACATATTTCCACACCCAGTCCTGAAATACAAAGAATAAACACTTACTCGCAGGTACTGCAAATAGGGCTGAAGTTGCAGAAGACTGGAAAAGAAAAGAATTGGCCTTCACTGAAACAGGTCACTTGGATGTAATAAATCAGACTCTTAAATATTTATGAACTTACTTGACAAGCACACAGAGCACACGTAACCAATTTCAATGAGGTTCCGGTGGCAGAAACACGCAGCTCTGTAGTCAACATGAACAGGAGGTGGAAGGACCAGCTGTGACCTCTGCTCTTGATCAGGGAGAAATACCCACTGCACAGAGAGAGAAAAATGCTTTGTGAATCGGACTGGTACTGCTGTATCACTTCATCACTGATATTATTTCATATCTGACACAGGAAAAACCCTCAGGTGGTTTTGTAATGACTTACCAACAAATACTGCAGGAGGGAGGGCATGTGGGGCACTTTCAAATATATGCCACCTGTAATGTCACATGCCTGCAAAGCAGAGAGAATGCTCAGGTTGTTGTGTTACGACACTAGCAGGGTATTTAAAATACCCCTGCACTGCATGTCAGAACTGTCAGATCCACTGAACATCTTTCCACACCCACTCTTCATTAATGGAAAGAAAAGATGAGGAACACGTCGAACTATCTGGCATCAAGTATCTATGAATTAATATAAACAGCAAACGAGAACAGGAAGTCTGCACCTGTTGTAGAAGACTTGAATCAGAGTCCAGGACACAGGCATCAATCAAAATACTCTGCAAAGAAAGAGAGGAAATGCACGAAAACCAAATTGAGCCAGGACCAACACAGCCCCATCAGTGTTCCTGATATGACTTTCTTCCCCCATGCATAGAAATGCACCTGCTTTTGCAGATGCAGAGCCACCACAGCCATAGGAAAGCTCTTCCACTTGATCAGAACATAATGATAAGAAAAATGAATGAATTTGTCATCTTTGCACATTAATAAAAGATAATATAAATTAAGAAAAAAGCCAGTTTCACCTGTTTCTGTGCTGCAAAGATCATGTTCATGAAGTTCATATATTGCAATGTGCTGTCTTCTGCAGCTTTTATGACCTAAATAAAACAACTCAAACTTGTCAGCCTACATAGATCACTGGATTTGAAGACTAAGAGAAAACTGACAGCAAAAGTCCTTACCAAAATCCTTGATTTCATTTCTTGGTTGACTAAGTATTAAAAAGAAAAAGAAATGCATCAGCACATTGTTTGTATCACTGTATTTGCCCTTTTAATTCTGTGACCTCAGTGAGATACTGAGCCTGCTAGATCTAACAGGGCAGATCAAATATCTCTATGAAAATGTTGTGCAGTCCCAATGACAGGGATCTGTGGACTAATCCCTCTTGGCCTCAAAGGAGATTCCAGTTACAGCTTTACTTGGACACAACAGAAAATCTGCATAAGAACATGGACTACTGATTGAGTCCTTTCCTTCTGATAATCACCCAAACCTAAACTGGGCAGCTCCAAATGATGACAATAAACCTGTACCATTACTGCCAATTTTGGAAATGGGGGTATGTCAAAACACATGCATATTTGTGTGTGCACATGCATTTATATCCATTATTCAGGTTCAAATATTTGTTCCAGTACTGCAAACAGGAGAAGAGGTGTTACCTTTTAGCTCTTTGCTTATCTTGTTGATGTCTACATTAGCTGCCATTAAGGAATCTACATTCCACCCTTGGAAACAACTCCAGGTTCCACACCACATATTCACCACCTTGGCCAACACACATTTAATAAGCACAGTTATAAGGCAAACATTTCAATTTTGAATATTATAAAAGGAGTAGTAAAACTCAGTTACTATTATAAGAAACAGTCTTAAAAACACATAAAGGCTTTAAAAATCTGTGATCAAAAGGATACAACAAAGTGCTTTAGCAAGTGATCCTGCTAACAGGGTTTCTGTTTGCTGGCCCTTCATGTCAGCTGCAACACAAGAAAAGTTGCAAAAGTTACTCTTACATATAAAAACAGTTGTTGAAACTGCTCATACCAAATACTCCAAGTTTCATCTTTGGCAAATAGTATTAACCCAGGAGCCTGAAGAGTCAAGCATAATAAATTCATCTACTTTAAACTTACTAAAATCTCCAGGATGAAAATAGAGGAAATTCCTACAACTCCTTGAGAGTCCAAATATTTTGCACTTCTGCATATTAATGCTAGAATTTTCTTCTCCTTACTTTTTGTCATGAGGTCTTTAATCTCCTCTGCAATTGCATCATTTATTGCTGTCAATAATTCATATTTTCCATCCTTGCTGCCAGAGCAATTTGATTCCATGGAATTGCTTCCATCTCCAAAGGGATCTACAGAAGCCCAACGCTTCCCAGGGTACAGGAAACGGCTGAAACAGAGGAAAAGCAAAGTATTCACGTTTTGCCTCTGTATAAAACCTTCTTTCTGTTTTATAAGTTTTTTGTTGCTTTGCAAGATTATTTCACTCCTACACTTTTATAGCCAATTTCTCTTTTTAAGACTGTGATATATTACACACCTTAACTTGGGCTTCAACTGTACACTTCAATCCAACAATAAAATCAGGAGAGAGACATAGGAAACTTGAAACCTTTATACTGTTAAGAAGCAGCTCTACCTTTCCTGTGTGTGACTTGCTATCATAGCCAGTCTGTTGGTGCGATTCATGAACAGGTGGGAATTTCCCAGTACCATCACAGCATCGATGCATTTGGACAGGGTGAACTGCTGGAAGAAAGAAAACAGTAGGTAACAATAACACAGAAACAATTCAGAAGAAATCTGTGAAATAACTGCACTTAGAAAAACTTGAAGATGCAGAAGGAGCTTCCTTTCTTAATAGGAGGCATTTAGGGAAAAAAAAAAAAAGAGTATTCTGATATCCATTATACCTACATTAGCAGACAACCTTAGGATAGTCCAGAAGTCAAAACTAAAGCCACCTGTTGCCTACTCACTAACAGTTAAAGAGAATTCCACTCAGCAGTGGCCACGGGCATCCCCCGGGCCGTACCTCCGCCTCTCCGAGCGCCCGCTTCCCCCACCAGATGGGGTTGGTGTCGATGATGATGACCAGCAGGTTCAGCTCGTCCTCTGCAAAGGGACCAGCACAGCAGCGTCACTCGGGCCCCGGCCAGGAGAACTCCGGCCAGGCGGCCCAGCGGCGAGACAGCCGTGCCCGAGAGCCCCGCTCCGGCCGCTGCCTGCTCACAGGGAACCCACGGCCATATCACTGAACCCACCGCGGTGCCCCCGAACCCCACCGCGGTGCCTCCAAACCCTATCCGCGGCACATCCCGAACCCACCGCGGTACCTCCTGAATCCACCAAGGAACCCCCAAACCCTATCGCGGCACCTCCCCAAACCCCACCGCAGTACCCCCGAATCCACCGCGGTACCCCCATCCGCGGTACCCCCAAACCCCACCGCGGTGCCCCCATCCGCTGTACCC
>VXAU01000197.1:5466607-5484829 GCA_013399695.1 Formicarius rufipectus
AGCGATGGGCACGGAGGGTACCGAAGATGGGGCGGCGGTGGGCACAGACGGTACCGGCGGGGCCATGGAGACACATGGTTCTGGGGATGGGAGGCCATGGACACGGTGGGTACTGGGGATGGGGGGACAGCGCCGGCCGGGCCGGGCCTGACGCGCCCCGTTGTTTTTCAGGCCTTATCGAGACCTTCCGAGCGCAGCTGAGGGATGACCCCGATGTCGCCTCAGCCGTGGCCGCCATTCGTGCCTTGCTGGGCTTCCTCAAGCAGGACCGAGGTGGGCCCGGGTCCCCCCAGGCCGAGCCCCGGGGGGCTGTCCCCAGGGCCCGGCGCTGACCCCGCGGCTCTGCCTGTCCGCAGGGGAGACCATCCAGGGCCTACGGAACAGCCTGCGGGACGCCATCGACACGCTGTCCCGGGTGGACTCCTCGGTGGCCGTGTCCTCCGGCGGGGAGCTGTTCCTGCGCTTCATCAGCCTCACCTCGCTCGAGTACTCGGTACGGGCCGCCCCGCCCGGCCCCGCCGCGCCGCGGGATCCCCCCGCCTCACCCGCCACCCCGCTGTTTTCCAGGACTACTCCAAGTGCAAGGAAATCATGATCGAGCGCGGGGAGATCTTCCTCACCAAAGTGTCTCTCTCTCGGAACAAAATCGCCAAGCTGTGCCACCCTTTCATCAGAGATGGTGCTGTGAGTAGGCGCTGGCAGGGTCACTGCTGTCCTGCTCAGTGAGGAGGGGAGGGGAGTGCAGTCTGTTACCGTCCACAACAGTCTGATTGATGGTGCCTTCTGCGTGGTGTTATCCTGCATGACAAGCCATGAACAAAAAGTGAAGGTTCCCCAAAGCTCAGCCAAAAGGAATGTCTGAATTGTTTCTGTCCTGGCAGCGAATCCTGACACACGCCTACTCCAGGGTGGTCCTCAGGGTGTTGGAAGCAGCTGTGGAGGCAAAGAAGCGATTCAGTGTTTATGTGACTGAATCACAGCCAGATCAAGCAGGGCAAGTGCTTGTTAATTTCGTTTTTATCTTGGTTAGTTAGAGCTACCATCAAACCTGTCATGCCCTAAGAAAAGCTGCTAGGCTTTGTTGCAGCATTTTAAGTGGCAATTGTCACTAATATCACATTATTCTGGGGAAGTGAAAAAAAGCCTAAACAATATTGGTAACTAACTTCCCGTACTAAATATTCTAATTAGTGTTACCTAGGTTTTCCTCAAAAGTTTACAAGCTTTCAGTCAGTGTCAGGCAACCTGCTTTCCCCTTGGGAGATGGGAGACAACTGATTTCTAATTGTCTCCTTCAAAAGTAGGGTAAAATAATCTGGATTATCCTAATCATACCAAAGTAGAATGTAGAGTTAACAATACTATTTGAAGATGCCAAATAAAGTAGTTACTTCAGAGCATATTTTGTGCATAAGTGATTCCTTCCATTTCTATACAATAACTAATTTTCAGCTCTACAAGAAACAGAACATGGACAGTCATGGGTTTCAGTCCTTCAGTCAGTATTTTCGTATAGTCTTTAAAGAAAAGATGTTTAGGGTTCTAATGTGTTTTCTTTAATAGGCAAAAAATGGCAAAAGCTCTGAGGAAGCTGAACATTCCTGTGACTGTGATTCTGGATGCTGCAGTTGGGTAAATCTTACTATTTTTCATCACAATTTTATTTTGACAGTGTTACATGTAAGTTTTCTAGCAGCTTGTTCAAACTGCAAAGGTTATGACTTAGTTTGTCACAGTCATCAAACAGGCTGAACAAGTTACACCTTTAGGTGCACAATTAAGAGAATGTGTCTGTTAAAAGAAGCATTTGATTTTGCATGTTAGAAAGGAGGAGTCAGACCTAAGTGTAGAACTCATGGAGATCTGTAAAAAGAACTGAGGTGCTACACAGAGAGGATACTTTTTTCTTAATTTGCTTAAGTGTTACCCTTTAGGGTGTTTAAAGGTTTTGCTAAATTACCACTGCTTACTACAAGCCCAAAACATGAGAAAAGAAAGAACTATAATAAATCTGAACCTCAGTAAGTTCAAAATGCCCAAGAGACTCCCTCCAAAGCACCTCGAATGTAACAGCACATGGACTTACAAGAGGTAGAGGAAACCAGTGCAGGAAAGTGGAAAACTGCTGGAACTACTCGTTTCTGTTCTGCAAAGCATTTCCCATATTACCCAGTAAACCTGGGATTTTTTCCCCCTTTGAACAGCTACATTATGGAGAAAGTGGACCTGGTGTTAGTTGGTGCTGAAGGTGTGGTTGAAAGTGGAGGCATTATCAACAAGGTAAACCAGAGTCTCTTCCATCATTTGTAAACTTTGAGGAGTCTCTTCTATTTAGCTGTTTTCCAGTAAATGCCTCTTTATTGCTGGAAACTGGGCAATATGATGTCATGCAAGCACTGAGTCTGCAATGTTGTTTTCCATCTGTCTCCACAGATTGGCACTAATCAAATTGCTGTGTGTGCCAAAGCCCAGAATAAGCCATTTTATGTGGTAGCAGAAAGTTTCAAGTTTGTAAGGCTTTTCCCTCTAAATCAGCAGGATGTCCCTGACAGGTTTAAGGTAAGAGAAATTCTAATTCTACTTTCCTCAGCTAAGGTACACACTTACATGTCTGAAAAATTTTCCTGTAAGCACATTTATGTGGATCTCTGTGCTGTGGCATGTTATGGAGTCTCTCCATTGCACAGTCATGTGCCAAACAGCCATAATTTGTCTTTATACTAATACTTAGTTTCTAAAGCAGTTCCTTTGGGGTTCAGGAGCAGCTGAGGGTAAAAAACAGTTAAACCAACACTCTTTAGAACTAGGAATTGCACTTTTTACACAAAACAGCTGAGACCAAAGTGGCACCAGTCAGTGCACTTGATTTCCTTCAGTTTTACCACAAACACCTGCTGAAGGCCACTCTTGCCTGAAAGAGGATTTAACTTGCAGTTGTGTAGCAACTAATGGTCTCTGTTTCCTTCTAGTACAAAGCAGACACTCTGAAAACAGGTCAGAATCTGACAGAGGAGCATCCCTGGATTGACTATACATCCCCATCGCTCATCACCTTGCTGTTTACAGACCTGGGTGTGTTGACCCCATCAGCTGTCAGTGATGAACTCATTAAGCTCTATCTGTAACACACAGGACTCCCTGCACAGGATGCATCACCCTCAGTGACTGTCAGGGTTTTAAGGACTTGGAAGAGGATACAACTTATAGGAACATGGCAAGGAAACGACATCATAAGGATTAATGTAATTATGGACTGCTCTCGATAAAATTCCAAGTTACTACAGCTTCTAAAGACCTAAATTATTTTAAAGATGGGTGGAGTATTTTGATAAATTAAAATACCTTATGGTGTATTCAGACTCATTCTGAGGTGTGCTGTTACTTACTGAGCTTTGGGATGTACCTGGAAAAAAAACAAAATTAAAACATGCACAAGGCTGCTGATGGACATTGCAGCTCCTGCCACACCAGAGTGGTGCTTTTAGCTTTGTTCTCAGCAACTGCAGGCTGGTTTTTGTGTCTTTATGGATGTCAGGTCTTTCCATGAAGATATTGGTTCAATTCTGTTCTCTGTATAATTTTTTTATAAAAATCGAGTTTTATTGAAATAAGCAGTATTTTAATGTAAAAGAATAACTGTCAGTCTTCAGACTCTATATCACCAGTTTCTGCTTTGACTCTACTCTGGCTGCCTGTTAGTTTCTTCTCAAATTCTTCTTCACTTATTTTGCCCTTTTTTAGTCTTTTCAAGAGTCTTGTGTCATTCAGCAGCTCTTCCATATCCTCATCTTCAATATCAGAGCCCTGTTGGCAATTGAAAACAACAAATTAAACACTACACCAGAAGGTTTTAATTCTATATAATACTCAGTTCCTATGCAGGACACTCTGTAACTCTCAGCTACACTTGTTGAAAATTAACAAAAGCAAGGAAAAATCAAGCACTGTGCAGCTTCAGGCCACACTGCAGGACCCCTGAGAAATAAAAATCCTGTTGTTGCCCAGCATCAGTACTGAAAAGTTGTTTCAGTGTTTGGCTTTAAAAACCTTTTTATAATTTTAAGCTTTGCTTGTCAAGGTCCTAAAAAGTGACTTTACAGCCATCAGTTCCACCACACTAAAATCCCAGGGCTCTGCCATTTGAAACTGCAGAGTAATCACCGGAGTTATACAGTGGACACAGTTACCTCTTCGTGCTTCCTTTTAGCTGTTACTTTCTTTTTCTTCTCCCTCTTGGCTTTCTGCTTTGACCAGGCTTTGTTCTTTATGAATTTCTTTTTCCCTTCATTTTCCTCTCTTTCTTTTCTTTGTTGTTCTAATTTCTTCTGCCTCTGCTTTTCTCTGTTTTTATCCTTAAATGAAATGGAGTCTGTATTAACAGTGACTGGAGTAAAGTCTGGAAAACATTTTCCCCTTAGTTCGGGCATCTTTGGCATTTTTAACAATGCAAAACCTCTGGCAAGACTGGCAAAATCCAGATCTGTTGAAAAAAAGATTATAAAGTCAGTTTCCTGCTGGATAAAAAGTTAATTTGACTGAGAAAGAAGAAAAGCCCAACATTATTTTAGTGTATTGTTTGTATTTTATACTTAACACTAGCAGCAATACTAAGTAGTTTTTATTTCTTGTTATATCAGTTTGACCAAACTCCATAAATATTTTCTTTTGAATCAAGCTGCTTGGAAAAATAGAATATTGTCAAAATCTGATGCTGCAGAAAGTGAATTTGAGATCAAGAACCAGTAATTGAAGTTTGGGGACAATAACACTATGGATTTTTTTCCCAAACCAAATCCTGTCTTCTGGAAAGAACAGTAGAATTCCTGCTGGGAATTACCTTTTATTCGGAAGATCAGATTACACTCGTGCTTGGCATAAGCCTGGACATAGGACACAAAGGCTTTCATCCCTTTCTCAAACACTGCCCTGTCAGCCAGGGCCATGGACTTTAGTTTGGGAAGGAGATCCAACACGTTTGTCTGTGGTTTCATTTCCTGCATGGGACACTGAGAACCAGAAAACAACACAACCAAAGGAAAAGTTCGGCTGAATGATGTCAAATGCACTGTGAAACCTCGAACACACACTGCTAGCCCAGTTAATCCTCAGTGAGCTCTGAGCCCCTTCCCCCTTGGTCATTCCAACAGACCAACCCCACAACAGCTGTCCTGGCCCAGCAGAACAGTCCCACAGTGCAGCCCCAGGGAGGTAACATCATCTTGTGCCTTACAGAGCTTTGATCTCATGAGCAGGTCTCAAGAGAATCTATACAGTTAATCCTACAAACGCAGGAGCTGGCATGGGAAATTACCCAACAGCACAGAGGGTGCAGTGTGTCAGCTGGTGGGGACAGGACTGGGGGAGGAGTGTAAGCCAGCACTGCTGTGCGTAGAAACACACAATTTACACACTTTTAGGGACAAAAAGCCTTTCCTTACTCATCGCACCACATGTTCTTCTTCCAAACTCAGCAGGGAGCAATCATCTTCTAACAGACTGGCATTTGGGGATTAATAAGCAGCTCTTTTTAAAGTTGTGCACCTCTGCTAAAGCACTACCCATGTGTATGACCTTGGGTTCTACAAATTCAGACTTCAGAGCTCCTACGAGCCTGTCCCCTTGCTTTTCCTTGCTTTGGTGGCAGAGTAAAAGTCCACTGACCTTTTGGTTGATTGAGAGAAAGTTAACATAAGATTCTTCCATGGGAAGCAGAAACACAAGCGCGCTGCCGCCATTGCCGATGCGCGCGGTCCGCCCGCAGCGATGCACAAAGGCGCTGCAACAACCCAACACAGGCAACTCAACAGCAGGCCCAGCCTGACTTCAAACTTCGAGACAGGCAGCAAAAAGGGCAGATCTTGTGGGATGGAAGGTGCAGTGTTATGTGCTTTGGAACTGAACCAACAGGAATCAGTAAAATGCAAAGTCATGCAGGAGTGTGGCAGTCCCGCTCAGCTGTTAGGCTAAAGCAGAGGGTGTCTGTTTTGGGGGTGAAGCTTAAGCAAGTTGTAGGAAGAATTATGACAACAAAAGGTAAAATACACGGCAAAACTCCTTTCCTGTGAGCTTGAAATGTGCCATTCCTTGAGGAGCTCTGTCCCCACTCCCTGCTCTCCTTCATCCCAGCATGTCATCTCCCACTATTTCTGATATTGTCACACCAAGGTTCACCCCAGTCACCTCTTCACACTGATCTAAGTGGTGACCACCCATCTTACACACATACAACACAAAGCCATTGCAAACTACAGAAGTTACAGCAAACACTGCAGTGTATAAGCCTCCCTTGTTCCTGCATTATTCTGTGTTCACTCAGATGAACTTCCAGTCAGTGATTAAATGTGTTTTCTGCAGTTTTGGTTCCCAGTTTGTATCTGAACAGCACAATAACAAGATCCCATACAGAGAAAAGATTCTTAAGGCCTGGAGTTGTACCTTGCACTGCTGGGTGGGTCGTACTGCAAAACCCAGTGCACTTCAGGGATGTCTATGCCACGGGCCATGACATCTGTGCAAACCAAAATGCCCCTGGGAAGGAGAAAAAGTGTTTTTTCATTAAACTGTCATTTAAGAGGAGCAAGCCCCCCCACAGCTGTGGATTCTGCATCTTCACTGGACAGTGGGGAACAGAACACTGTAAGCATTTGGCGGCTTATAAGAGAAAAAATAAAGTAATTGCAGCTTTCACCAACTAAAGCTCAACATTATGAAAATTACTGTGATTTATATTACATTGCTAAGAGAAATCAATTCCCTAATACAAATTCAAGTTTTAAATCAGCACTGCATCCACCACAGCTGAATGTACTATTGTAAATGTTTTAAGAAAAGATTTTAGTTTTCTTTTACACAGCTGTTCTTCCAATCTGCTGGTGATTATTTTTCTCATGATATAAATGCCAAAGCTCAGACCCCATGCAATACTTAATGACAGCTAATGAGGCAAACCTCCTAACATGATGCAAAGCTGGTAGAGAACACTTTTTCTGCAGGTAAGTCACAGCTCTGTGCTGCCATATTCTTGCTCAAATACTACTAAAATCATATCCTGGGTTTCTGCTCTGATTACCAACCTGTGATATTAAACATACACTCAGAACCAGCCTGTAGCACCCTCCTCCTCAGCTGCTCTTCCCTGCTCAAGTAGCAGGAGAACAGTCAGACCAAATGACCACAAGACCCCTCACAATTCTGACTTCTGGCTGGTTCACCCAGTCCATGTTCTTACCCTGGGAGCTTCCGAAACTCTGTGAAAATCTTGTTACGCTTCTGCTTCATTTTCCCATGAATGCTCATAATTTTCACTTGTTTAATCAAGGCTTCCAAAGCCTTCCCATAGTATTCCACACAGGCACATGTGCTGTGGTGATAAAGACAGGCATAAAACCAAAAGATTATGCTGCATTTTTAATCTAGTTTAGACAGTCAAGCTCCAGTGGTGTGAAATATTTCAAAAATATAGACTATTGACTGGTTTTATACAAAACATGCACATAACTTTTATAAATAACATTATCTCTAATGTCTTAGTTTAAAAATGCATATAAAATGTATGTGTTGCTTAATAACATTCAACACAATCCTCACATGAAGCAATGATTAATCTCTTTTTAGGCACATGACAGCTCTTAAAAAGAATCTCTTTGAAGAAGTTGTATCCTTGGCAACACAGGGCATTTAATAAAACCTCAAACTGTTCTCACAATGAAACACCACCAGAATTACCTGAAAAAGACCAGATGTTTTTCCTGTTTGTGCTGCCGAAGAAAATGCACCAACTGATTAAATTTCTCATCTGCTTTGCAAATCTAAACAATATAAGAGGAAAAAAGAGAAAGTAAGAAAACAGATTTCTGGTTCCTCTATTAATGACTTAAAAACTTATTGCTAGAGCCAGGGAAAGAGGAGAGGGAACAAGAAAGCCTCTCAGAGCCCAGGCACCCACCATATAATAGTTCTCTAGGCGGGTGGGAGTTTTCTGGGTGTTGGTTGCTGCCACTCCCTTCTCCTTCACCGCGATGCGGACGGGATTGCGGAGTCCTGCTCGCACCAGGTTCTCCACCTCCTGGGTCTGAGTCGCTGAGAACAGACCTGTCCTCCTCTGCTTGGGCAGAAAGTCCAGAATGGCATTTAAACTGCAAGCAAGCAAGCACATGAAAAACATCACTGTCCCACGGCTTCCCTCAGAGAGAGGTTTAATCACTGGAATGGGAGTTTATAAGCAAAACAGGTTTTATTATCATGTGCCAAACTCCTATTGAAACAATTAACTTTGACAGAAAGAAAAAGGAGATGAAAGCTTATTTGTTAAAGTGTTCTAAGTCATTCTGATGTGTAAATAATGATACTTAACCAAGCATTAAATAGAGATGTGTTAACATACATCACAACAAAACAAATTTTAAACTATGTATTCATGAAAGATCCACTCCTGATTCTCTTTCCCCCTAGTAATTGCTTTATGTTTATGGAGCGAGGAGAGACAGAAGACAAAAGAGAACAAATCTAACTTCAGAAGTCATTGCAGTCCATGCACATTCACATCAATCATTTAAACCCACTTAAAACTTTAGAACCACTAGAATTCATTATTTCAATACCTGGCTTCAAAGCCCATATCTAGGAGTCTGTCTGCTTCATCCAACACCAACACATCAAGAGCTTTCACACAACTTGCAAGATCCAGCCCATCTGCTTTTCTCCTGAACAAATCCTCCAGGCGCCCTGGGGTGGCCACGATGATGTTCCCCCTGTTTGGGAGAGACACAGCAATTCTGTGACTGCAAGGTAAGCAATCTGGGAGATCTGCTAATGTTGGTATCACAGCACAGACCTGCCCTGCATCCTTCAATAAAACAATTTCAACTTGTCCCTTCTAACTGCATCCGTATTTCAGTGCCTTTCAGACACTCTGGAATGGGAGAAAAACTCCCAGGTGAAAGCACATCACTTGTGGCAATAAAAGTTTAGAATATAATCAGCAACTATGGAGTATTTGGCATCTCTGTGCAAATGCAAATATGACTCCTTCAGAACTCCATCATCAGCATCAGCACCAAACAATTTCAGGAAATCAATGAGCAGGGAGAATGAAATATTCAGTGGTGACAGTTTCCAGCTCTGTTCTTCACCCAAACAGCAGGAAAAGAGTGCTGATGTCCCTAAGAGGCTTTCCCACTGTCTCCTTATTCAAGGGGAAGACCCCACAAATTCCCAGCACACTCCCAAGAGACTCTTGCAGCATCACCACCTTTCAGCACCAACAGGACAAAGCCCAGCTCTGAAATCCCTGACAAGGAGAAACCCACAGCTCTGAGACACTGATAAAACCCATTGACAATCCACTCACCCCTGTTCCTTAAACCTTTCAACATCTTCCATGGGGTTCCTGCCACCAATTAGGAGAATCTGACTGAAACAATGAAATACAAAGATTTGGGTCACCTTTCAGTTTGGCTGCTTCGTGAATGACAGAAGCACAGAGAAGAAGGAATTATGCTCATGGGAAGCCTGAATTTCACTCACCTAAACCTGGGGAAGTGCTTTGTGAAATGTGAGAGCACCTCATCAATTTGAATGGCCAGTTCCCTCGTTGGGGTGATAATTATAGCTCCAACCTGCCCAGGACAAACAGGAATTTATGGAAAATAACAAACTGCAAGAAAGATCTGGGTAAAATTCTCCCTTTAAAGCTAAGTGAATATGAGCCAGGATTTTGCACCCAGTTTTGACATTTCCACAGGAATACAATAAAGGGTATAAAATAACAGAAAATATCTGTGAAAGATGTGTTATATCAATGTATAAAGTACCTCTGCTCAAAGAGCAGCACCTCATAATGACATTTAACAGCAAAGAACAGTGAAGTTCTCTGCACAATAAAATATATTCAAGGCCAGTGGCTGCTACAAAGCTTCCAAAGCCTCACTTAAAGTACCTCAGTGTATTCTATATTTGGGGACATTTTTCTAACAGTTCAGAACCCTCTTTTGATCATGTCCAAAAAGCTGTATCTAAGTGCAGTGAAAGCAACCCAGTATCTGTTTTTCTACTCTTAAACAATTTATTGTTACTGTTACACCAAAGAGCTGAGCACACAGTCACTGTACGCGTGTACACCCTTATGGACACTCTTCCTGAAATCCTTAAATCTCACTGGCACGTCACGAAACTATACTCAGAACTGCATCACTCGCCCTCACCTGCATTTTCTTCAATTTCTCTTCCCGCCTGAGCAGGATCTCCAGTATGGGAATCACAAACGCCAAGGTTTTCCCGCTGCCCGTCACCTGTGAGGAGGGAAGCAGCACCAGCACTCCGCGATCACCCTCTGCCCCCGAGCCCAGGCAGGGAAACCACGCACAGCGCCGAGAGAAAGCACTCACCGCCTCCGCAGCCACGTCCTTGTTGCTCATGAACAGCGGGATGGTCGCGGACTGCAAGGAGAGACGCGTCAGTCCCATGAGCGGCTGAGCCGGGCCCGGGGGGGGGAACCCTCCGAGAGGCAGAGCCCTCCGGGAGGCACCGGAGCTGCCCGTGGACATCACCGGGCGGGGCCGGTGGGAGAGAAGATGCCGCTTCTCTTGCTGCTACAGGAGCGGTGTCGCATCACGGGTTGGGCACGATGACCTCGGACGTCTCTTCCAGCTCAGCTATGATTCTATCATTCCACGAGCGCTGAAACCGTGGCCCGCGCCTCCTCCCTCAGCGCGCCCCGCCCCGCCCCCACCCCCCCGTCATCACCGCGCTCATTTGGCGGCAGCGCAGCGCCCACAGCACGGCTCCAGGACCAGCCGGCCGGGAGCGTTCCCTCACCTGCACCGGGGTCATTTGGTGGAAGCGCAGCTCCCGCAGTGCCCGCAGCACGCCAGGGCTCAGCGGCACCGGGAGGGACTCCCAGCTCCCCTCAGAGGCCGCCGCCATCTTGGCCGCGCGGTGTCCCCTCCACGCCGCTCCCCCGTCCCGCGCCGGGAACACGCGCCGCGGCGCCTTCGTTCCGCAGCACTTCCGTTCCGCCGCACCTCCGTTCCGCCCGCCCGAAAACTCCGCTTTGGGAAACGCCCCAACTTTGGGATACGGCCAAAAAATCCCACCCCAAACAACCCCTATGGTTGTGGTGAATGGCTTGTCGCAGGAAGTACCGCGACGGGTCGTACAGCAGCGCTGCTGTTCGGAATGATGCAGGTTCAGTGGAGCAGAGCTCCTTCCACCTTGCCAGGAATTGGGATGGGGTTGGGATCAGCTCCTGACATCCTGGAACGGCCCAAGAGCGCCTCTGGTAGGGCTGGAAGAGACCTCTGGAGAGCATCCAGGCCAAGCCCCTGCCCAGGCAGGGCCACCTGGAGCAGCTGACACAGGAACCACCACTCCGGGTGGGTTTGGGATGTTCCCAGAGAGGGAGAATCCACCACCTCCCTGGGCAGCTCCAGGGCTCTGACCTCCTTGGAATGAAGCTCTTCCTCAAACACTTCTTGTGGTCTAATTTATGGCCAGTACTGAACAAATACTTTCTAAAAACCCTTTGTGTCCATCTATACCTCTTTGAAGAAAAACAGCACAAACTTGCCTTTTTTTTTTTTTTTAAAGAATTTGTTTATTTATCGAACCTGGGTCATATTTAGATTCATGAGCAATTTTTTAAATGTACATCTTAGAATTCAATTTTCCGTGTTTTACACAAAAATATTGGCACACAACAGTTGCAAATAAGGTGTAAGAGCCACCTCTCTGAAGAACTGCTGCAAGTGTTTGCCCGAGGTTGAAAAAACTTTACCTGGAACATGAAAACCTGTAACAAATTTTAAATTAATTGTACAAAACTGTTGTGTGTTACTTGTAGAGGCTCCCCCTGGAAAAGACCCCACCCCCATCCCCCAAAAATGATTACAACTAATATACATCAGTCACAACATAATCCTGGCTCAGCACCCACATCAGACGCTGCTTTAATTGTTTCAAACCAATCATCAGAGACTGAGGAAAGGAACTTTGTACAAAAACAAATCTACATGTGCCTGAAGAAAGAAAACACACCAGTGTTTAGCATTATGCTAATTCTGATCAGATCATGGCAGAGTTTGCCACTGCACTTAAATACAAGGGCTGCATAGCATGGAAACCCCACCCCCCTCCCCCCAAAAAAATCTGGAACCCTTTGGCCTCAGGAATCCAGATTTCCTGAACACTAAATGCCCTGGGCACTGGGCAAACAGTCTGAGCTTTGGACCTGCAAAAGCCAAAGGGTTCACTAGTGTTTGCCAAGACACTGCACACAATTGGCTTCCAAATAAAACCTGCAGGAGACTGAAAACAGTACAAGGAACGTTTGGTGATGAGCAGAGAAAAAAAGCACTTTCATAGCAACTGTTTCCTTGAGAAGAACTTTGGGAAGAAGTTGATGTTAATTAGTTGCTGATGACTATCTTTGAAATAGCAACTAGGTGGGAATATTAAGCTTTTCCTTGGCAGTTTATGTGAGTGGGGAAGGGATTGTTTCGATTTCATAACACCTACTGCAGGGTTAAAGGTGTAAAAAACAGTCACGATTAGGGCCTTGTACCGTTTCCCTGGACAGAACTGCAAATATTTATGGAAACAGTGGGGGGAAAAGTTAGAAAAGACATCAACATTGCTGGTTACTACAGTGAGTTACAGCGTTTGCAGCTTGCCTGGACCTTGCTTAGCACACTGACTGGGCAGATCTCAGTGGGAAAAAGATGCCAATAAAGTGACAAGATTTCAGCACAGCTTTTGCTACAGGAGATATATAAAAACAACTCGTTTTTTTTAGCTAGGAAGGAACATAAGCAAAGAAGTTTTACAGTTCAGTAAAGAGGGTTCAGAAAGTAAGTGACTTTTTGTTTTTTTGTGACCAGGATTTTTGGTAGAGGGTGAACTGAAACCTGGGACCACAGGAGGACTCTTAGACCACCCTTCGGACTTCAAAAAACCTCTTCAGGTAGTAGATCTGTCCCAGTGTCATGGCAACTAGTACAAGGGCCTCGAAGAACGACCACAGAACCACTCTGCTGTTTGTGTTGTCATTAACTGGTGGGGGGAGACAAGAGAAACAAGTCAGTCACAAAGCATTTCAGCTCCAAACACTCTTGGTGGTGGGAATGAAACACTGCACGTGAACCACAGGCGCTTGTGCCGTGTCATGGCCCAGCCTTAGAGATGAGAGCTCAGAGGGGATCTTTCCAAATAGTTTGCTTTTAAAACCACTTCGGACAAACACTGCAGCATCTTTCTATGTTCTGCTCTTCAGGAGCTTCTGTCTGGCCTCTCAGAGTTGCCAAACAGGAGCCACTTGCTTTTTCATGGTCTTAGAGCCAAGCAGGGAACTTCTAATCCCTAAAGGTTCACCAGCTTTGAGTCTAAAATTCAGCCTTTTCTTAAATCAGACCACTAATAACAAATGTCACAAAACAGGGGGTATTCATAGGTTCAAATAACTGAGGAGACAGTGCTTTGATACAACACTGGATTTCCACATTACAAATATTTGCCCTTTATTCTCAGTGGGCTTCCCCCAAGGCAGCACTTGGAGCTCCGTGTCACTTTGAAGGTGTTTCAGCACACGAGGGTTGTGATTGCAGAGTTCACCAGGAAATAACAGCAGTTCTGCTCTATTTCAATGAAACATCTCAAAGAGACTTTGGCTCAATTATTAAGCCACATCCACTTCAAGGGTGAAGTAACAGTTCAACTAAAGTTTGCCCCTGGGAACCAAACTATAGGATCATTGAATGGTTTGGGTTGGAAAGGACCTTAAAGATCATCCAGACTCACGCCCTGCCATGGGCAGGGACACCTTCCACTGCCCCAGGCTGCTCCCAGCCCTGTCCAGCCTGGCCTTGGGCACTCTCAGGGATGGGGCAGCCACAGCTTCTCTGCCCAACCTGTGCCAGGGTCTGCCCACCCTCTCAAGGGAGAATTTTTTCCTAATACTCAATCTAAGCCCACTCTCAGTTTAAAACCATCCCCCTTTTCCTATCACTACCCTGTAAACAGACCAAGAATGAACCCCCTCACTGAATCTCCATGAACACACCACTCACAAAACCACAGAATTTACACCAATCAAGCAAACAGTATTTTACACAACAACACTCAGTGCATGAGAGGGAGTCAATTTAAAGATGACTGCAAACATCACCTACATTCTTTATTGTATGGGCAGGTTCTCCAGAATTTGTTCTAAAATACTATCTTTTAAGTAACTTGGAGTTTTCAGGGAGTCCTATTTTAAATCTCAGGGTATAAGGTCATTTGGGAGAGGAGAAGGCAGTGAAGTCAGACACCTACTTGCTCTATGTATTCTTTCACGAACTTCCATGTACTCCTGTTCATGCTTCACAGCTGTCATGGCCACTGCCAACTCATTGATCATCTCTTCTAGCTTGTTCTGGTGAGCTGCAGAAGAATTTCAGAAGCATCAGAAAGCCTGTTAAGGACTCAGAAAACTATTGTAACAAATCTATGAGCAGTTAAACTTTACCCTCCTGCTGCAGAAGTTCTGGCAAACGCAGCATGTACAGCTGAAAACTTTCTACTCCTATAGCAAAGTTTAGTTTTCACAGCACCACTTTTCCTTACTTGTCTCTAGGACATTAAGTGGGAAAACATTTCTCCACATCCAACCAGGAGGCAGGAGACACACAAATTAGTCAGTACTTCCAATATGCACAAACTCTCCCAGAGAAACAGAAGGGAAGAACACATGAGATCAATACCAAACACTAACATCTATTTTGCCAATATCATCCAACGTATTCCAAGCAAATTATCTCCACATGACAGCTTTTCCTAGTTGTTAAGTTTGCAAAAACAGAATGACTGAGAATTTAGCTCAAGATCATGATGCTGGCAAATGAGATCACTCTCTGGAGCAACAAATCCCACCCTGTGATCTTCAGGTTTAGCTGAGGCACAAGCCTGAGAGGGTCGAGGCTTCAGGGTCTGGTGTGTTGGGAGAGCAGCAGAGGAGGGAAACACCAGGCCAGTACCAGCAAACTGGCTGCAGGGAGCTCAGCAGAGGGAAGGCTCAGAGACATGAGCTTTAGTGGTGGGACTGTCAGTCACGGGACCTTTTGAACACATCCCAGCCCAAAGAACTGCCCACCCACTAATTTATACATTAGGCAAGTCATTTGCAATGTTTTCTAGCACCGAGTTCAAGATACTCCACAAACACACCCTGCTTTAAGGCAATCAGCTCTTAAAAGCCACCAAAACCCAACAGGTTTTCCTTTGAAAGGGACATACTTGACTTGGAAACTGCCTTATTTCAGTTTTATTTATAAACTAGGTGTTTGAATAAAGTTATTCAAAATACACAGACAAAAAAAGAACATGAGAAAACAACACACAAGTTACAATTACAATCTAAATAGTTGTGCAAACTACATTCACTTTGCTAATATCATAAATCCCTTATTTTCGTGGCCCAGTGGTCATTGCAGTAAGTGCAGTTCATTAGTAAGAGAAGAAACTAAAGTTGCAGGGATTGTTTAAACACACTCCAAAAATTCACTTAAGAAAACTGCCTTAAAAATTTAAAGCTGCACTACTATTGCTTACAATAGATACATGCAGACTCAAAAAAAAAATAAAATTTAAGCGAGCCTTTAAAAAAAATCAGAAGTTAGGAATGTGTTACTTTTCAAGTGGCATCAAGCACTCAATGCCCACAGTTGTTCACTTGCTAAAACAGAAAACAAGAATCTGTTGCCCCTCCAGCTACAGTTGGTGAATTCTAAATAAACTCTATAATTCGTTAGGCAATACTTTTATTTATTTCTTCTACAGCAAATGACAAGCTTGAGTTTTTCCCCTGACACATTAGTAATAATCCATAACCTACAAGCAGCTTGTTCCTTCCAAACCCCTTGATTACTCAACACCCACTTTGGCAAAGACAAAGCCACCACTGCCTGAAACACCCAACGCTCCTGCAGCTCCAGTGTTTTAGTTGCATTTCCCCTAAAACTCCTGACTGACTCTTCTGTCAAGGCAGAAAGAAGCCCCTGAACACAAACTGCCCTGGCCAGTGATCCCAGGAGCTCCCAGGGTCTGGAGCTGCCCGTGGAACCTGGGGGTGCTCAGCATTGCTCAGAATCAGACCTTTGGGGTAGTTTATTAAACAGACATTCCCATGCTCCAAACAAATGTTACAGAGGAGAAGCCAAGTTAGCTGTTAGTGACTGAACAGGTGCCAGAGACAAGATGCCAAGGAGCTTTCAAAAAGCAGTCCACATACCATCCCAGGTATCTCCACCACCTAGAGAGAAGTGTAAGAGATGAACACGGGTACAGGACAAAGGGCTGCAGATAAAACAAGTCATTTACACAGCTAGGGGGAAAAACTTGGTATTAGCACATTTCTCAGAGCTCAACTTAAGGCTTGTGGAGGTCTAAATACTGCTGAGCCAACTAGAAACCAGGACTGCTGAAGGACTAAAGGATGGAAGCATTAGTTCCTGCAGATGGCCAAGGGATTCTCTGGTGATTTGGCATTAAATGGCGTGACAAGGTCTAAAAAAACATCCACTGGAGCTGTGCCAGGCCAGCTGATACACCTGGAGGAAGGGGAGTCCTGGGAGCCCTATCCAGTGTCCCAGTCATGCACAGAGGGAAAGGCACCCTGGTTCCCTTGCAGGGACATTCCTCACCTTCTGTCTCCATGTCCTGCCCCTTGGGGGCCTCCCCGATGTCGATAGTGAACATCACTATCTTGGGGGTCATGGTGGACATCCTGTTGCTAAAGCAGAACTTGTAGGTTCCATCCATGTGGGCAGCAAACGTGTATTTTCCACTGGACTCTCGATCCCCTTTATAAATCCCTTTATTATCTGGCCCTGTGATCTGGAGAGGGGGAAAAAAAAACAAGGATGACACATTTCATTTCCAACAGAGAGGTTCCAAATGCAGCACCACATCTGCAGCCACCCGGTCACCAACACCCACTGCAACCTGTCTGGGCTCCTCATCCAGCTCCCACTGCTCAGTGGGGCACTTCTCTGCCCAGAAATCCCTTTTACAATCTCACCAATTTCTCGGTAAAGGAAGTCACACAAAAGCCTCTCTCCCTGGCCTCCCGTGGTGGAGATAAGGAGCACCCAGGAACAACAAAACCACAATCTGGGGCTGTTAGTCAAACAACTGCAGGGGAAACCTTATCTCTGGTGTGTGAAGAGACGCAAAGAGGGGGAAAAGCCACTCTCCAATAGCCGACACGACCTCAGACACCCAGCCGGGCATTGCTGCAGTCCCCACTCCAGAGGGACTGAGCCTTTGAGCTCTCAGGGTCGCTGCGGTCCCAAATTTCCATCCCACGAGGCCAAGCTGCGCTGTGGATCTCCCAACCCCGTGCTGTGCCAGCGCCACGTGTAATTCTAAACCTCTACAGCAACAAGACCCGTCCGTCACCTCCCTCCTCCCCCGTACCAAACAAGCAGATCTGCCCTCCACCAGCACAGCAGCAGCTCCAGCTCCAGGTCTGCCGCTGCCGTGACACCTCCGGGGAGAGTAGGAGGTGGCCACAGCCCTCCCCACCGAGGGGAGACAGCAGGAGGTGCCCACAGCCCTCCCCACCGAGCGGAGACAGCCAACCCCTCTGGGCAGGCGCCCCGTGAAGCGCCTCATCTTCCCACACGAGGATTCCGCGAGCGGAGAGGGCGAGAAAACCCCGAGGAGAGGAGGGTGGACACGCGGCGCAGCACGACGGGCTCTGACAGTCACACACCGACCCGCGCCGGGCGCGGGCGAGGCCCGGGCTGGTCCCGCCGCACGGAGCGGCCGCCGGGTGGGGACTGTCTCGCTCCGAACCATCCCAAACCCCGCGGTGGGCCTGGCCCCGCACACGGCCTGGAACCGTAAGCTCGGCCTGGCCCCGACACGCAAGATCGGCCAGCCCGTCCCCGCCGCCGCCGCACCTCCACGTCGATGTCGAGGAAGCCGCCCTCGGCCACCTCGAAGATGAGCCCCATCTTGGTGCCGGACGGCACGCGCTCCAGGAAGCACTCCTCGGCGTGCGCGTCAATGCTCACGAAGTAGGCGGCGGCCGGGGCGGCGAGCGCGGCCAACAGCGCCAGCACCGCCCGCACCGGAGACATGGCGGACACCGGCACCGAGCGGCGCTTCCGCCGCACGCCACGCCCCTTCCGGCGCACGGGGCCGCCGCCCATTGGCCGCCGCAGCCCCCACTGCCACGTACCGGCC
>VXAU01000197.1:5484850-5526003 GCA_013399695.1 Formicarius rufipectus
TCTGAGGGGCTAAGGAGGGTCCTGAGGGGGATTATGAGGGAATGAGGGGGATCCTGAGGGGGTGAGGGGGGTCCTGAGGGGGATTCTGAGGGGATGAGGGGCGTCCTGAGGGGATGAGGGGGATTCTGAGGGAAATCCTGAGGGGATGAGGGAAATCCTAAGGAGAATGAGGGGGGTCCTGAGGGAATGAGCCATATGAAAGGGACTCAGGGAATGAGGCAGATCCTGAGGAGATCCGGGCAGCTCCCGAGGGAATGAGGGAAAGTGGCAGGGAGGGAAGGTGACTGTCACCCTGACTGAGGCTGCTGCTCCCGGAGCCTGGAAAACCCAAACTTGCCACAGCCAGGGAGAAGTTTGGGGAGCAGCCTGAAGAAGTTGACAGGGATGCCCAGCTAGTGGGCTGCTCACACACAGGGAAGCACAGTCATGACACATCCAGCTTCTGCTTCACCTGAGAGTAACTGTAAAAAGCTTTAAATGCTAATTTTCAATTAAAAATTCCAGCCAGAAATACAGAAATTAATGCACTTGATTCAACCTGTTCCATGAATAGCTGGTTAATGAGCTGCAGAAGAGTTAAGAGGCTGAAGACAATCGGGTTCTCCAGTGGCATATTTTTGTGTTGGGTTTGCCAATAAGTGCTGGTGATTCTCAGGCGTGTTTGTTGGGACAAGTGTAACCCAAAGGCTGGATTAACACCAGTAAACTCTGCTATCCCCCTCAGCTGCCAGGCCTGGGTCAGCAGAGCTGCTGTGTGTGGGACAAGATTTCAGCAGGAGAAGCTGTACCTGAGGAGCTGCAGACCACAAATAGATAAGAGAATTTCCCTGGCAAGTCGTTTTCAAAGAGTCTGGATCAAGCCAACACCAAACCCAGTGCTTCCCACAGCACAAACTGTGCTGGTTTTCCATCTATCTCAGCAACAGTTTCAGTTGTTCCATTCGCGTGTTCCCCACATTGTTACATTTCTCCTCTACGTGCACTAGTACATAACAACGACCTTGTGTAATGCTGAACTTCTGTGGCACAAACTCCTTTTCTCCTCTCTAACTTGGACAAAACGCTGATTTCCCAGCACAGCTGCTCCTCTGAGGCACTGCAGAACCTTCTCCAAATGTTCTCAGGCTGCTCCCCCTCCTCACACATCCCTAAGCACCTCTGCCAGGAAAGGATGACTCTGACATTATCTTTCTGCTCTCTCTGGAACTTTGTGCAATATCCTGGAGTGCGTCTTCCTAAACACCACAAGGATAAGAACATCTAAATGTGCACGGCCACACCTGAGAGCAAAAATGCTGAAAAATACATTTTGGTTTAATTTAAAGATCTCTGTAAGTGGGTCCATGCCAGCAAACTGCTTGCATGCATAAAACCTCCACTGCTCCTCCGGCCATGTGCACAGTGATTGCAAACCCCACTGTTCTGCAGAGCGGGGACCTAAAACCCCTAATGAAGTGCAGCGAAAACTCCCTAAAGATGCGCAGCTAAAAATCCGCTAATGATGTGCAGCTAAAACCCCCAATGATGTGCAGCTACAAACTCCTAATGATATGCGGCTAAAAACCCCCTAATGATGTGCAGTTAAAAAACCCCAAGGATGTGCAGTTAAAAACCCCTAATGATGTGCAGCTATGCCCCCTAAAGATGTGCAGCTAAAAACCCCTAATGATGTTCAGCTAAACCCCCTAAAGCTGTGCCGTGTGCGAGCCCCTCGCTGTGCTGCAGAACTGCTTGTCCACCGCATTTCCTGTGCCCGCAGCCATCCATCGCCTCTCCTTGGAGCACGGGCACATCCTCCCCCTTCCATCCTGGTGCTGGGATGCACTTCCAAGCTGGGACCCAGCTTTGGACACCGCGCTTGCTGTCGGGCACCACGGCCACAATCCGCACGTCCCTGTCGGCTCTGCGGGACCCCGGTGGGTACCACGACCTCTCCCGCCGCCGCCGCGGGAGGCAAAAGGATACTCCTCACTTAGCGACGCTGCTGCCCGGGCAAAGCAAAGCATCAGGGAACTCTCCCGGCTCCCCGTTCCCGACGGGCCGGTGCCTGGGGGTGCAGCGGGGAGCGGGGCCATGCGCGGGGCCGCCCCCGGCCCGCCCCGTGCCGGGCATTGGCCGCGGGCGGCGGGGCGGAGGTGGTGGGGACGCCGCGCCCTCCTCCCGCCGCTGCTCCGCCGGCGCCGCCCGGCCAAGTTTAAACACCCCCGGCCGAGCCGCGCCGGAGTTCGTGGGAGGTCGTGGGGAGAGGCGGCGGGGCCCCGGGAGCGGCTGCTGGGGAGGAGGAGGAGGAGGAGGAGCGGGGGAAGCCGCCCCGCCGCCGCCTATGCGGGAGCCGCGGGGCCGGCAGAGCCATGGACGGCGGCGGGGCCCCGCCCGCCCTGGAGAAGAACGCGGCGGAGCTGACGGTCATGGACGTGTACGACATCGCCTCGGCCGTGGGGCAGGAGTTTGAGCGGGTCATCGACCAGCACGGCTGCGAGGCCATCGCCCGCCTCATGCCCAAGGTGGTGCGGGTGCTGGAGATCCTGGAGGTGCTCGTGAGCCGCAACCACATCAACCCGGAGATGGAGGAGCTGCGGCTGGAGCTCGACCGCCTGCGCCTCGAGAGGATGGACCGCATCGAGAAGGAGCGCAAGCACCAGAAGGTGCGGGCGGGGAGGGTGCGGAGGGGCAGGGATGCCTCCCCGCCTGGGTCCGGGGGGAGCCGGGCCCCGGGGGGAGCCCCCTCGCTGCCCGAACCCTCCACAGCCACCGGGAAAACAAAGAGCGAGCCGGGATGCCGGGGGGGAGCGGGCGGGGCACGGCCCGGGCGGGCTCTCGGGCTCTGCACGGATGCTGCCCTAGCGTCGCTGAGGGTTTGGGCGTGTTGTTGTTTTGTGTTTCTTTCCCTCCTGGAAGTTTCCTCCCTCCTTCCCTTTCTCCTCCCCTTCCCCCGTCACCGCGTTTCCTTTCCTCTTGTGCCTGCCCGATTAGGATTCCTGCTCCATCCCCTCTGCTGACGAGAGGGATAGTGCTGCTTCCTGCTAGGCCAGGAAAGGTCACTGACAAGAATACACTTTCCTCTCCGGAGCTGGGAATGATTTAGCACTCCAGTTTTCCTGGCACACGCATCGGGTAGGCAGGTCACAGGAGAGGGATGGAGGACCTAGTGAGTTCAGGGCACTGTTAGAGCTGGAGGTTAGAGAAGAGCACCCTCCCAAATTTCTGCTCCATCCTCTGATGGCAGCACATCCCTTGGCTTGTTCTGGGGTGGTCATGATGTTCTCCGACCCTGCTCCCAGGAAAGCCCGAGGCAGGGATCATTTCCCATGTCCTGTTACCTTCCTGTGACAGGACAGCACACTCCAGTCACTGCAGTCCAAGTGGCAGATCCACTTTTTAAACCATCAGGATAACTGATTTAAAGGAATGGCTCTTCTAGTGACTGTGCCGAAATCATCTCTGCTGCCTCCTGCCACTCCTGCTCCCACACACACAATCAGAATAAGCAAGAGACAGGGAATTTCTGGAAGAGAGACCCCAAACCTCAAGATTGGGCTTTAATTCAAATAAATTCAAGTTTTCTGTTTTAAAAAGAATCGTCTAGGGGCCTTTCACTAAGCATGTGGAAAATCCAGGATAATTCCTGCAACGTTTTGCAGAGGAAGTCTCAGGGCAGTGTCTCTGAAAAGGATGGTAAAAGATCTTTCATGTCCAAAGCTTTGATAAGCCTCCAGAGTATAAAGGCAGGTCTAGAGAACAGATAAAGTGTGTTGGATATTTCCCAAATGCTGCAGAGTGAAGTGGATACTGAACTGACCCCGTGTCATTGTACAAGTTGTTCTGTGGAGATGTTTCTGAAGTTCTTGTAAGTGTTAAAAAGTTTCCTAAATGTGTCAGCTGATCTCCCTGCAGTCAAACACCTCTGCTCTGTCAGCTTCTCTGGGAGTCCTCAGGAATCAGATAACCCACATGAAACTTTGGTGGAACTGTATTTTAACAGGAAAATAAACTACAAAATACACACATATATATATTTTTTAAAAATAATTGATTCCCAGTGCACCAGGTCCCTCCAGAACTGTGGTGTCACATCATCTGTGTTCCAGTGTGAGTGTTTGAAGACTCTTTCACGGGGCAGGTACTGATAAGCATAAAAAGTCAGCCTGAGAAATAGCTCTGACCCAAAAGCCTTCTGTAAAACCCACCCAAGAGAACCTTTTAGTGGTCCTTCCAAGCATCAGTTTAGGGGATTTAACCACTTAAAGTGTAATTCTGTTTTGCCTGTAAACCTGGCTTGACACCCACTGTAGATCTGCCTTCTCTGGCTGGTGCTTCCATTCATGAGGAGTCCAAAGTTAATCTCTGCTCTAGTTCACTGGGCTCTCCAATAGTAATAAATGAAAAAGTTTTCCTGGGCAAACCTTAGAATGGTTGTTTACAGTGCAGCTACATCTAAATGATGGAAGTGTAGGTAATTTGGGGGTTTCTGAGCATTCTGGGTTTGTTTTATCTGTATGTTTATAGCTGATGAATGTGCTGTTTTATTGCTAAAATAGGTCACTGCGTTATTTTAGCTCCAGAGTTGTAACAGGAAGCATCACCATCAATAGTCCAGGTGTTTGCAATATCAGTTTCATTACAGATTTGCTTTTTTCTCAAGGCAGTTTTAAGTAAAATAGGTGATTAATGACATTTGCTTTCCTTTTTAATAGTTTTTATATAACTTACTATCCCTTTGCCATACAGTGTTTTCTGCCAAAATTTTAGCAGCAACACAGTAATAAATGCTGGGATTAAATGGCATTTGGACCCCAAAGTCGCCAGGAACACGATTTCCCATTATCAGAGCCTGCATTCAAAGCAAAGCGCCCTCCTTTCATCTCCCAGCAGGGCTTATTTTAGCCTGGAGCTGTGCTTGGCTGGGTTGTTCTCTGGCTGTGTTTTGTTGTCGGGTAGGAAAGGGGCATGTGGATGGCTGGGAGAGTCAGCAGAGACCCAGCCTGGCTCCAGGGATTTGCATGCAGCCTTCTGTTTGGAGCACATCCGTGCACATGGAGCAGGGAATGCCCCCCCACTGCACAAGTATGAAACACAGAGGAGCTTTTGGAACAAGCCAAGCTCCAAATACAACTGTTTTTCTTGAGGACTTGGTGCTTTTTGTCCTAATTTGACCCTTGTGAGCATTGGTGACAGCTGCTCTTGCCACGGAGTGTCCCGACAAATGGGAGCTGTTTTGCCTGGCCCCACTGACACAGATGCCACTCCAGACATTCCAGAGGGAACCATTTGCATGGGAAGCAGCATGGTTTGGGCTCGTGTTTCCCATGTGGAGCAGGAGCTCTGGCTTTGCTGCACTGGGTCCCACCCTCCTTAATTTACACTTGTGTTCATAACAGAAGTCCAGAGCAGAGTCGCTGCTGGGTCAGAAGGAGCACGTCTAAGCCTGACTCCACTGTGGGGTGGGCTTGGCGCATTTCCAACAGCTTTGCAGCTGCTTCCTGGGATGCAGGAAGGAGTTGTTCTCTTGTTGGGTTCTTTGTCTAACACAGCAGCCCCCTTAATCTGGTCCTCACAGTAAAACAGGGCATGAGGAGCCATCCTTTGGGGAACTTGCACCAGGAGGAAACTCCTCCTGTATTTACATTCAGCATATCCCAAAAAGGGACTTTGGTGGTTGGTTTCCTGATGGGAACCTTAGAAAAACAGATGTCTTCTAAGAAACTCAAAGTGCTCTCATTTAATTGTTTTCCAGCAGATTCGTAGTAGTATCACTGCTAGTTTGGTCTGTAAATAATCCAGTCAAAGACTCTTAACATGTGTAAAGATATAAATGTGTTATCCTGGTCTACCCTATAGGAATTAGAACTGGTGGAGGATGTCTGGAGAGGGGAAGCACAGGACCTTCTTACTCAAATTGCACAGCTGCAGGAGGAGAATAAACAACTGATGACAAACTTGTCTCACAAAGACATTAATTTCACAGAAGAGGAGTTTCAAAAGCATGAAGGCAAGTTTGATACTTCAAATTCAGTGCTTGCTTTGGTAGAAAAAGCAATACTTTATCAAAATATTTTGACTGGATATTCTAGTGTGGTTTCTTTTTCTGTAGATTAATGCAACTCTGGGGTTTGGAGGCTTGTTGGATTGGTTGGTTGGGTTTTTTTACTGGAATAGAGAAATCTCTGAATACATGATGATCCTGAAGACATGATAAGAAGTGAAGGTATGAGGGAAAGAAAAGCCTGAACAATTTTTTGTTTGTCTGAGAAGCATCTCTGGAAGTAAAGTCTATCATTTTTTAGTTCTCATTTTGCAAAAAAACACTCCTAAGCCCTCTTTATGGTTTTTTAATACCAATAGAATAATCCAGTCAGCATTTTTATTTCACACCATTGTGCACAAAACCAAGTGCAACTGTTGATCCATTCAGGATAACTGTTGCTAAAGCAGCACAAGATTTCTTTGTCTGAATTGTATCAGTCCCTCTGTGGAGATATTCTAGGAGAAATCATTATATTCTCCTGGAAGAGGAGACACTGGCTTTTTACCTGCCCTTTGGGTTCCCTCACTTTTTTGGCAATGACAGCCAATTCAGAGTAAGTGAGGAGATTTATAATCCAGGGAGTGGGTGACTCCTAAGGAGCTGAAACAACCCATTTGTGGGCAACTTTCTTGCAGCAGAAGGAACTTCAAGACATACCTGCAAATACAGGTAGATTCCACTGCAGCAACCGAAACAATTGCTGGGCTCAGCTCTCACCCACAGCTGAGCCCACAGCTCTTTGCCAGGAGCAGAGGAACACATTCCCACGTGCTCCACTGTTCCCAGCACAGAATTCCAGGCTGTGAGATCCCAAGTGCCTTTCATGATGTCCTGAGTGTGAGTGCAAAGTGACAGGCCAGTCTGTATGCAGAGCACACAGCTGAGCCACTGCAGCTCTCCAGTAAAGCTTTAGGAACAAAGGGATTTCCTTTTCCAGGCACTGGAGGTTGGGATTAGGAGCAAGTTTGCTGTGGGTGCATGGAACTCCCTCCCACACAGTGGAAGCTGCATTTGCTCCCTCCCCGAGGCTGAGCACAGCCCACCTGCCCTGGGAAAGAGCATAATGAAGCCTTCAAAGAGGAAAAATTTTTAAACCTTTCAAGATAACCACTTTTGAAAACCAAATGCAACAGATTTCAATTCAGGGGTCAATTAGTGGCAAAGAAGTAGCTCAGCATCAGGCTTTTAAACTGCATTGAAAATTCAGAATGGCAGCAGTGAGTCATGGACCATGGAGACTGACACCTTCTTATAAAGAACCAGCTTCCCCTTTGTTTTCTTTTTTTTTCCCCCTTCTTTCTCCCTTCCAGTGGCTATCCAGCTCACTGCAGCTCATGTGCTTGCATTTAAATATAGCCACACTCCTCACATCCAGCCAGCCAAGCAAATGCCAGAAGTGCTTTTCATGTTATTTTTACTGTGTCTACCCAAGTCTGACAACACAAACAAAACCCATAGACCCATTCCAGGCTTCGTATTCTGGGATCACTGATATTCTTTGACCAAACCAGTTTAAGTTCAGTCACATTAATTTGCACCTGCCTGACCTTATTATTGGGATCTATTATATTGTGACCGTGACTCCCCTCAGCACTGCCCCCGGGGATCAGCAGCTCCTGCTTCCTCACCACACAGTTTGCAGGAAGTTTTTTAGCACAAAAACCACAGATTTGGGTGTGCAAGATCCAAAAACCTGAGCAGAGCAGGGGCTCCTGCAGAAGGACCCGTGGCACAACACAAAAACGCACAGGAGGGGTTAAAGAGGAGTCTGTAACACCCATTAACGCCACTCCTCCCGAGCTCAACCCGAGCTGATGGTGCTGACTGGGTGCAATATCCCAGGAAAATGCCACGAGCAAAGCTGGTGCCAGTGTGTCAGACAGGCTGAGCAGGCTGTGTGTCACTGCAGGGAGCTGCTGGCTCAGCCTGCCTGGGGCAAGGGGCACACAGCAGCTCTGGGACCCTCCTGTGCTGTCCCTTCAAAAGTGGAGCTCAACTTGTTCAAAGTATTCAGCTGCCACTGGCATTTGACCTGTAGTGAGAGATGGTGTATGAACACAACACTAAACAAACGCCTAAACAGAAAGGATGTTTGAGTTTTGGTTTGTTTTGTGGTTTTTTTTTCAGTTTCTTTTATTTCTTCGGTGTTCTCCCCTCCTGGCTACTTTCCTTTCTCCTGCTGGAACAATGCTGTGACCCCAGCAATTCTCAGGAAGCTGCTCATAGGATGTGCCTGGGGAAGCAGGCTGGGTGTGCCATTTAGGATCTTGAAGTTATTGGAGTTTGAATCGTTTAGAGATAATGATTTTACATTTAGGCCACTTAGTGATTTCCCTCTCCTCCTTCCCAGTGCCTGAGGAAATGGAAGATGTGACTGTTTCAAAAATGTTCCCCACCTTCCCTTTCCCCTCCTCATGAAATAAAAATTCTAGTGATCTGTGCTCTCAATTGAAGCATTTTAGGTTCACCAAGTGTTAGGGAGAAAAATGAGCCCAGTGGGAGGAAAAATAGTCAGCCCTGAAATGGTACTTTATTCTTTAAATAGCACCTGCTATCTAGAGATCTCAAAGCACCTCACAAGTTCTAATGAATTCAGCTGCACTCACTAGTCCTGCCTTCTGGGTGAAACCACCAGTCTAAAGTTTCTCTGCAGTGCCTTCAGTTCAAGGCAAAGTTTGGGAATTCTTTGGTTTTGAATTAGCTGATGTTTCAGGCCCCAGCCCTGAGATTGGCACAGGGGTTGGATCCGGGAACCTGCAGGGAAGTTTGTGGGCACAACTGATGTGCCAGACCTGTGTGTGATGGCAGAGTGTGGACCTTTCAGAGGAGTCAAGAAGCAGTCTGTCCTCCCTGGTGGGTATGAGCTGGTACCACAGTGAAGAATTAAAATTATCCTGCAGAGAACTAGAACCCAGAGCAGAGGGATGGAAAGGGCCATGGTCCAGAAATAGAGCAGGCACAGAATTAAAAGAGATGAGAATGTAACATTAGAATGTGAACACCATGTCACTGACAGTTCTTTTCTGGGGTTTGACAGGAACATGTTCTGTGAACCAAATTCCCATCCAGCCATGAAACCATCAGTCCTTTTCCCAGCAGAGCAGTTCCCTGTTCCCTGCAGTTCCACAGCCTGGTCCTTGAGCAGTGAGGGGTCAGAGCTCCTCTGATTTCCCTGCCACACTTCCATGCCTGCAGGGGGGCCCACAGCTGCTGCAGGAGCACAGCCACCAGTGACTCCCTTTCTCTGTCCCTCTCTGAGGTTTGTCCTGCCCTGCTGGGTTATCCATCAGTTCTCACTGGAGCTGGAGTTCCTGCAGGTGTGCAGCCAAACTCTCTTGTGGAGCAACTCTGGATTTCTCTGATGAGGGAAGAACAAAACCAGAAAGTCTGAGCTGATGTTGGAAAGTAGAGGTTTGACTGGCTGGATGCATTTGGTGCATACAGAGAATATTTCTGATGTGGGAACTGGTTTAATATATTAAAAAGGAAGAGGCTTTCCAGCCACCCCAGAGTGGGGAGTGAATTATCACCACCCACTGTTCACAAATGGAAGAAGCTGAAAACCCACATAATGAAATACTTTGCCAAAGGTAACAGAATTAGCAGCAGCCCCTGGATTTGAGCTCCTGCTTGGGCTGTTCTTTGGCCAGAGCAGCCAGACCCTGCCCTGGTCACAGAGTTTCATCTTCAGGGGTGTTGTGCTGCCAGAGCAGGGGATTCATCATCTCACTGAGTTAAACTCTCTGCTCTGTGTCTGCCCCAAAGGGCACATCACTGCAGTGCCAGACCCCAGGTATCTCCATACTGACAAATGGAAGAATGCTTCCTGGTGTGTGGTCTCTGACATTTCCTGTGATTCATTGCCACATTTCAGGGAAATCTAACCCTTTCTTTTCAAACAGGATCAATGTTACGTTCTTGACAATGTTCAGAGCATCTTTCACCAGTGAAGTGCCATGGAGTATTTTTCTCTCAAGTACAGTTATCCTAAATATGAATCACCACACAGCAGGGTGGGGAGAGGGTGACAAAACATGAGGATAAAATATGTGACCATGATTCAGCCTCAGTTTTGGTTCTGGATTCAGGGCAGGGGTACCTTCTGAAGGTCCCTTTCACTCATCACAGAACTGGATTTCAACAAAAAAAAACCCCATTCTATTCCAGTGCTCCTCAGCTGGTTTGGACCCAGATGCAATCCACAACACTGACTGGTGTTTGCATCGTGCTGAGGAGCCAGACCATCTTTTTTACAATTTTCACAGGGTCTTGGCCAGCTGATTCTACAGATTTTCACACAGATAACTAAGCTCCCTGGGGCATAGTGAGCATTGATGTAAAACCACTCAGGCAGCAACATGCAGCAGTGGCACTGCACTGTTACAAGTGTCTCTGAGGACTGTCAGCTCCTTTTTTAAGGAGTGCAGTGGCTTTATAGAGTGGATTGTGTCATCTGTGTTCTCTGTTACCCTGGATGGAATCTTTAAAGCATCTCCCAACAGCTCTGTAATTTTACCAGCAGGCAACTTCCAGAGTCTCTGCCTCGATATTTCTCACTGTTACTGTTCTCAGCCTCAGCACTCCTGATTGTCCTTGGTTTGTTTTCTGTGTTCCTTTTTTAACCAGGGATGTCCGAGAGGGAGCGGCAGGTCATGAAGAAGCTGAAGGAGGTTGTGGATAAACAGAGGGATGAAATCAGAGCAAAGGACCGGGAACTGGGACTTAAAAATGAGGATGTAGAGGCTGTAAGTGGCTCTTGGTCTTCCTGGTTCTCTTCTCTCTCACCCATGCTTCCACAGCCTGGTTTCAAGTTTGAAGGGAATGTAGAAAGTGTGAGCAGTGCCAGGTTGTCAGTCCTGCCCCTGAATGTGCAGCAGAGCCGTGGAGTGTCTGGAATGTGGCCAGGCAGGGCAGGCTCCAGGGCACACACACTGCTGTGTCCTGGGCCAGACCTGGCATGGGAACAGGACAGGTCATTTTCTCTGGCTTCCTGAGTCTCTCTCTGCTTTGGCAGTGCAAACCCAGCACCCTGTGCCTCGGCCCAGCCAGGGGTCCCTGCTGGCTGTGTATTCTCCAGACACTGCAGAGATGGCAGCAGGGACTCCACACACACATTCCCAAACCAGGGATGCAGTGCATGGGAAGGGGCAGGGAGGAAAGGGCCTGAACTCAGCCCAGGGCACTTCTGCCAGCAGTGACTTTCTGTTCCACGTTTAGTCTTAGTTGATTCACAGACTCCACTGTGACTCCAGGACCACATGATGTCTTGGCACTTTCTGTGTTAGGAGGAATGACCTCATTCCCCATATTTTGCTTCCCATCCTCACACTGCCTGATGTCCTTAGGCCATGGGACCTTCCTGGTGCTAGAGAGGGTCAGGCCTAGGTGATCCCTGCTGTGCCCAAGTGCCTCCAGCATGTGCCACAGCCTTTGGAATTGGGGCTGTCCATACGTACCCAGCATGTCACGTCCTGCCTTGGGAGAGCCTCAGAGCTCAAAGCAAAGGACTTGTAAGCTGAATACTAAGGATTCCTCTACCTTGTCTGTCTTGTGTTTCAGGTTAAGATTTGGTCCAGAATCCCATAAGCCACCCTATCCTTGAACCTGGCTTTTTGGAAATTATCAGAAGTGATGGCTTTGCTTTTAACTGGAGAATTCCCCATGCTGGGGGGAAAATGCTTCTTTACTCTAGAAACCAAATAAATTTGGGTGACTGGAACTGTAGTAGATAATTAGATATTAACAAACCAATATGGGGCTGAGGAGAATTCTCCAGACTGAGTCCAACCCACTCCTTTTTACTTTACCATGATGTTTGGGCCTTGGGCACCACGGCTGAGTGGGCACTGAGCTGTTGCTGTGGTGTTTTGCAGCTGCAGCAGCAGCAGAACAGGCTGATGAAGATCAACCACGACCTGCGGCACCGGATCACGGTGGTGGAGGCGCAGGGCAAGGCGCTCATCGAGCAGAAGGTGGAGCTGGAAGCGTATCTGCAGACCAAGGAGCAGGAGATGGGCAGCCTGAGGGCAGAGCTGGGGAAGCTGCGAGAGAAACTGCAGGGGGAGGACAGCCAGGAGAGCCACAATGGGCAGGAAGTGAAGGTGAGAGGCGCTTTAAATCGCTTTTAAATGGGCTTTCAAAAAGCTTTGGACTTCATACCGAGTGTCTCCTCGGCTAAAGGTGAATGGGATTGATACAGAGTGGAGGGACTTGAGGACAGCACTTTGTGTTGGGGTGTGACGTGGGACGTGAGCGATGTCACTCATTGCACTGTGACAGGAAAGGTCCTGTCAGGGTGTATGATGATCCAGTGGAACAAAGTGGAACAAAACCAGTCCTGCAGAAGGCAGAGTGGCATCACAAGTCAGCAGTGAGGGAACAGCTCCCCCCTTGGACTTGGCTACTCATCCCAAATCCTTTGAGTCATGCACTGGAGCACAGGATTTGCCAGATATCAGAATAAATCATTGATTAAAGGGAGAGTGTTCTATTAAAAGCATCATGAAGCAATGCAGAATCTCTGGGGCATCAGCTGTGAGCTGGTGTTGGAGGCAGACAGCCTTTTGGCAGGGCTGTGTTAGCATGTTTGGCTTCAGTTTGTTTGTACACACCTACCCCTTCCCCTGAAGGAAAACAAACTGATTCCTTGAAGAGCCTGGGTTTCCAAAGACAAACAGCTGACAGGTGGCTTCAGCCTTGCCAGTTCTGCAAATGTGCAAAGCCTGGTGCACCCAGGGGTGCTTTGTGGTGGTGGTGGTGATGGCACGTGAACCACAGTGGAACAGAAAGTGTGTCCGAAGCAGTCCCAGAGTCCTAACTCTGCATTTCCCTTTCCTAATGCTGCTCCTAGAAGAGTATGAAATGGGATATAAGGTGTGCCGTGTAAGAACTTGGAGGAGCCCTGTCACCACAGAGCTGTTTGTTTGGAGCTCCACGTTGTAAATGCTGCAGAAGAGAGTGAGACAACCAGGGAAACACCCACTTCACTGGTAGGAGGCAGAGTATCCATCCAGAAGCAGAGGCTGATGGGGTGCCTCGGTCCCCCCTGGAACGCGACAGCCAGTGTTGTGTGGACATGTCACTGGGGGATTGGGCAAGCACTGTGTTAATGATGAAAAGGATTATTTGATTGCTGTTAATGCACCCAGGACACCCAGCTTTGTGGCCAGGGCTGGGGAGGCCAGGCCTGCAGCCAGCAGGAGTGAAAGTGTCCTCAGTGTGTGGAGAGAAAGGCTTCATTCTTCACCTCTCCCCAACTCATCAGTTCCATGGCAAAGGCGGCTCTTCTAATTAGAGCCATTCCCACTCCCTTTGCCAGGACAGTGCTGGGACAGGAACTGCAGTGGAAGCAGAAACTGGAATAGCTGTATGTTCCTGAATGGACCTTGCTTGTTGGCTTCAGTCAAGGATGTCTGTGTTGACTACAGGCTGCTCAGTCTCTGCTGGTTTGAGCAAAATGGAGCAAAAATAGCTTATTTGGGTAAAAGTGTGGGGCAAATACACAACCAAAATGAGACAAATCAGCTCAGACCACGGTTTAGGGTGTGAAGAGGGGGAAAAGCATTTGGGTAAACTTCTTGTAGGTTAAACTTTACTCCTTGTTGTCTGTGCAAAGGAGTGTGTTTGGATGAAAGGGGTGATCAAACAGTGCCCAAGTGAGCATCTCTCTGCTGCCTCATCCTGCAGGACAGGCCCTGCAGTCCTGCCCTGGGAATTCACAGTCCTGCTCTGGGAATGCACAATCACACTCTGGGAATTCACAGTCACACTCTGGGAATCCCCGTTGCACCAACCTTAGCAGGTTCAACGTGAAACCACGTGGCAAAACTGTTCCACAAACACGAGCTTAAAAGAGAGTAAGATCAGGCTTAAAAAAAATTGGACTGTTTAGGAATTTCAGCCCTTAGCTCCTCAAATTTCCAGCTTTTCTCCCACACAGGAGCTCAGAGACTGATCTCTGCATCCTGCAAGGAGAGCTGGTGGCTGCCTTGGCAGCTCTGGTTTCACGTGGTGGCCTCTATCAGTCCTTGCAAAGAGCAGCACATTTCAAATGGACTTTGCTACATTTCAAATGCACTTTGGAACAGAGTGTCCTGCATTTATTTGTGTCCTTGGAAATCCTGCAGAATTGACAATCTGAAGGCTTGGAGCTGCTCTTCAGCATCTCCATTCCAAGCACCCTTCCCAGGCCCCTGTGGCTTCTCATCAGCTGCTCCTCAGCTCTGTGCAGCCCCTGAGTAGGACAGCAGCAGAGCACCTGAGGGATGGTCTCCATGTGTTGTGCTTGCACAGACCATGTTCCACGAGCAGCTTGTGCCACATTGAGCAAGGGCTAGAGGGGACAGGAACAGCCCCACAGGCCTGGGAACCCAACTGTGTGCCTGGAGAGCAAGTTCTGCCTTGTTGGGAACTCCAGAAACTCAGTGGTGGGAGATGAAGTTCCTCCAAGCTTGCAGTGAACTGCTCTTAGAGGACAAGAAGAGACAAGGGGACAGGTGAGTAAGCACCTCATCTGCAGTTTGCTTCCATCCTGCATCCAGATCTGGTGCTACCACTCTTGCTTTTTTAGTGACGGCTTTAGAGGGACATAAACTCAAATCTCCACGTGATATGTTTACATCCAGAGGAGCCATCTCTTTGAGGGAGGAGCTGGAAGGAACTGCATGACCTTTGCTATGTTGTTTTTTTCAGTGTTTATGTAAAAGGCTGATGTTTGATGGACCCCATTGGTTAAAAGAATGAATACTTTTAAGCTGGCTTGTTTATCAAAACCTGGACATTTTCAGTGGACTTTCTGGCAGTCTGGATCCCACAGGATTTTATCCACATAAAAACCTTACCACCTCTGAGTTGGCTGAGGTTGGCTGAGGTTGGGCTCTGTGTCCAGACCTGCCAGTCTCACCTTCCCACGTGCACAGGAAAGAACAAAGTGATCAGACCCCTGAGCTGCTCTCCTTGAGAGTCTTTAAAAACGAAAACCAAACTCCTCCTCCATTGTTTTTCTTCTTAAAACTGCCTCGTTTCCCTTCAAAGAGGATTTAATTTAGAGAGGAAGAGGCTGGGAATATCCTGATAAATTCTTCTGACCTGCATTGAATTGAAAGGCCACTTTTCACCCCCCAGGCAGAGCCGAACCACGAGGAGTGTCTGTCGGAGGCAGAGAAGTTGGCCATGGACCCCAATCGGCCGCGGTTCACTCTCCAGGAGCTGCGGGATGTCCTCCACGAGCGCAACGAGCTGAAATCCAGAGTGTTCCTGCTGCAGGAGGAGCTGCTGTACTACAAAAGGTGGGTCGCATCCCCCTCTCCCACTGCCTGAAATGCTCGGGGGAGCCGCAGGGCAGGGCTGGGAACGTGGAATGTGCTGAGGAACAGCGCCCAGCGAGCTCCTCTTGCTGCAGAGGCTGAAGTGGAGATGGTAAGTGTGAGAAACAGAGTCTCAGACCCAGAATGGGGTTTAGAATAAAAGTTTATTCTCTGGTGAAAGCAAACAGCAATGCTGGATGGGGTGGAGTCCTTGCTTCCCAAAAACCGCATCCCAAACACAGTGCAGATTGGGGGTTTATCCAGTTACTTCACACATATTCATTACATCATATACATGTTACAATGTGATGCTAAACAATCTTCAACACACATTTCTTTATTATGTCAGTTCCATTCTCTGTAATTCACGTATTCCCTGATAAGGGCTCAGGGAAACTAAACAGTGGTGCCATAATTCAACTATTTCCTTGATAGGGAACCAGAGAAACCAACCAGTTCTGCCATAACTCACATTGTTTTGGTAAAGAAGAGAAACTAAGCAGTTTTACCATAATTTACAGCACCTCTGTAGTAACAACAACTTGTTCCCTTTGTGGGGGCTGCAGTTACTCATTTGGCTTTCACTGACATGAATCATAATGACATTTATCACAGCAAGGATGTGACTTGGGTGTGAACCTGGCACCTCAGCTTTGGGAAAAATCATGTCCTTCCCTAACTCCCAGGTTTTCTCTGAATCTTAGAAAGATTGCAGGCATTTAATACTTTTAAACTTCAAATATGAGGGTAAGAGTGGGTCTGAAATGAAAATTCTAGCCATTTTATTCAATCCATTCCTCTTCCCCCTCTCCCTGTCACAATGGGAAGAAGATATTGCATGAAGATCCAGTTCTAGGTCCTGTTCCTTTTTGACAGGAAAAACTTCCATTGATTTTCATGAGTTTGGAACAGATCCTTTTGCATTCCTTCATCACCAGTACTGCCTCAGATTGAACTGTAGATCTTACAGTAGCCTGGAAGGAGAACATGAATTATCTTTTCTTTCTTTCAAGTGAGGAAATGGAAGAAGAAACTAGACCCCCTCAACCTCCACCCATAATCCAGTCAAAACCCTCAACTCAACCTGAATCTGGAATCAAAAGACTGTAAGTAGCATATTTTCTGTCTGCAAATACTAAATGTTTCTTATGGGTAGGACAATTTGAAAGACTTTAAAAATACAGATAACCACATTCCTGCTGTATGTGAGAGAGACACTGAAGGAGCACTTGGCAGACAGGAAACAGCAGTTGGCTTTGGGAAGACTTTGCCTGGATTTGGGACAACTTTCTGTCTGGCATTATCATTCCCCCATTAGCTCACCCTGCCCATTTCCCTGTTGAGCAAAGCCTTTAGACCCTGAATTGCACTGTGGGAATAGCACAAAAACCTGTTTGCTGAGCAAATTTGCTGCTGGAGAGGAGGTGTGAAAGAACCCCACCTTCTCCTGAGGTGTCTCCTGTTGCTCCTGACACCAAAGCTTCCTGCCAGAGGGGTGCAGTTACTGGTGTGCCCCTTCACTATGAAATCATGGTCTCTTTGTCTGTGGGAAGTCCCTCCTGTGCATTCATTTATTCCAGATAAAGTCTTCTAACCTTACAGCAACTTCTGGGATTTTTGTGCAACTGGAAGCTTAACTTTTTTAACAGCATAAATTATTTTGGAACAGACATTTGCTTCCACACAGGAAGCTTTTCCATCCTGTTCCCATGTCCACAACCTTCAGTCCTGGTTTATTAGCAGCAGCAGCCCTGTGAGAATGAGTTCCCCTGGAAGGCCTGGACTGACCCATGAAGTCAGGAGGGCACTGTTGATTATTTTCAGTAGTGTCCAACTTCTCCCTGTGCTAAGAGAACCCTTCCTCTCACATGACTAGAAAATGCACTCTGAGTTTTGACTTCAGTTTTCATTCTGCAGCTGTGATGATATAAAAATAGTGGCTTTATGCACACAAGATCTCCACTGGAAAGCTTCTCTTTCCTTTTACATTTATTTTAGTACCTTTTAAAGCTTGCCCGGTAGTGGGGGATGGCTGATTTCATGCAGTTTGTGTTGTGCAGTTTCCATGTTTGATTTGAAAAGCTGCCTAAAAGACAGCCTAAAAATGTAAACAGAGGCAGAAAGAGCCCATGTTGGTGAGGAATCACCTTGGACTCTGCCTGAGCTGAAATGACTTCCTTTAGCTGTCATGCTCTGTCTCCAGGTTTCTTTCTGCTCTCTCCCCCTTTACCCTTCACATTAAATAAGGTAGAACTGTTTACCTGAGGAATCTGAAGGGTGGTAATAGTTTTCAGGTTTGTCTCATTCTTGCAGCCTGTCTGGACAGGGTTGGTTTGTCTGGTTTGGGTTCCTTCTCTTCCCTCTCTCCCCTCTCTGTGTGTTGTCAACGGTGTCCTTGCAGATGGGATCTAAAAAGACAGGAAATGTCCCAGTGGGAAGAACCAAGAGCCCAGTGCAGCCCCTGTCCCGTGTGACCCCTGCAGGCTCCAGAGCTCCCTCTCCCTCCAGGGTACCTTTGGCTGCCTGGGGAACAAACATTTTCTGTACCTGATGATGTGATGGGAACTTGGAATGCTGCTCTCTGTGGGCAGAGAGCCTTTACAGAGCAAAGTGGGGTTGCTTTTCCCTTTGTTTCAGACTTTTCTTCCTGATTAAAGCTGAGCTACAAAACCAGGAGGCCCTGTTGGTCTTCTCAGTGGAGGTTTCATCCTTGCCTGGGGCATGTGCCCTTTCTCGCTGCACCACACAGTGTCTGAGGGAATGAGCTGCATGCAGATGTAGCCTGTGCCATCCAGGATGTGCTCAGGTGGTTCTGTGCTGCATCTCCACGAAGGAAGGAAAACAGAAGTTACAGAAATCAGCAGTTTTTCTGGGTTGGCTCATTTGGGGCAAACTCTGAGTTCTGATCTCGGACTGACTGACTTCTACATTTGTCTCTCCCACACCACATGACAGTTTTAATGAAATATTGTAACCAGGAGGCTTTACTGAGGAGGAGAAGTCCAAGGATTAAACATACTCCCTCTGTTTGGAGCAGAAAACGCCCTTTTGTTTCCTCTTTAAGGCTAAGTCCTTGTTTATCACTGATGTCATGCCTCAAGCAGCCAGGAGTTCTTCCTATGCTCACACTGCAAAGGCTGGGGGGTGTGTGAGTGAGTCCTGCAGCTCAGGATGTGCCACCACAGGGCACACAAGGAACAATCCTGGCTGCTGCCAGCGGGGTTTGCCCATTTGGTTTTGGTTTTGGTTTGAACCCCAGGACAGCAGTGGGTGACTGTGGGGTTTGCTCACAAGGGAGGTGTCTCTCGTGATTTCAACCTAATCTTTGACTGACATTAGTCCACAGTTCAAAAAACTGTTTGGCACAAGGGAGAGCCTGTGAGGAGAACCCTTAGGAAGGCAGAGGGTGTTGCAGGTATGCTGGAGGTGTGTTGGCAGGGGGGTGTGGGGCTGGCTGGGCACGGAGCTCTCAGCTGGCTCAGCTCTCTCAGCTGCATGGATTGTCTAATGCTCAGTGAGTGCTGAACCCTCACAAAGAGCCAGTCTGGCTGGGAGCAGCTCCCCAGTGTTCCTGCCAGAGCAGTTGCAGGGTTCCCCTCCAGCATTCAGTGCCTGCAGTTGGCATCTCCCTGCATGTGAAGCAGCTCAGGTTCTTTGGAACAGACAAAGAACAGCCCTTGGACCACGGCGTTCTCGGGGGTTATTTCAGAGCTCACCTGCAGTGATGGTGTCTAAACTCGAAACCATCAACTGTCATTTCTGTACAGTCTTTAGCTGTGATGCTGGTTCTCTCTAACCCCCTTTTCCTGCCAATATCCAGAAGTCACAGCAGAGTTTTGTATTTCTTAATATGCACCCTCACCCCCCATCTCATCGTGTCTGTGCCTGTTTGTCTCTTGGGAAATGAAACGTGCACTCTGCTCTGCATTGCTGGAGGTGGAATCCAACCCAGGTCGCAGGCTGCCTCACAACACAAAAGTGGTATCTTTTAGAAATCCAAAAGCAATTGAAACTGGTGCCATGTCTGTTTTTCCTAAAGAGGAGTTTTTTTCCCTGAGGAAGAGCTGTCTTGGGTGATGCAGACCTGCCTCTCCCTGCAACGTGTCCCGTGTTGTAATTCCCAGTAACTCTGTGTGTCGTGTTTGCCTCTTCTCTTTTTAATGGAATGCTTTTTCTCTCCCTTGCTCCAGTCTTACCTCTTCTGTGTCTGTACTTTCCTGACCAGGATCTTTACAGCCATAATGCCCATGGTAGCAGCTGGATTGATTCCAGATGATCCCACATTGCAGCCCATAAGAAGACTTGTGTCCCTTGTAGGAGTTGTTTTGGAATGTGTGGTACTTTCCCTCCTGCATGACCCTGTGCTAACACTCACTGCTGGTTGCATTCTCCTGGCTGCCCGTGGGATCCCAGAGGATCAAAGTGCCCACCAGAATGACCAGTCAGCCCTCAACTCATCACAGTCCCCAACTCATCCCCAGTATTGACATTTTATCCCCTGTTGCCTTAATGTTACCACACTAAACCAAAGGGTATTCCTTGGAAAATCGGTGCAATGTGCAGTTTTAACCTGAATCTGCTAATTCTGCTTCCTAAGCTTGGCTGCTCACAGTTCTCACCAGTGCTTTTTGAGACACTCATTTCTAATGGTTTTTTTACAGTTAGTTGGAGTTACAGGAAGGAGTGGCTGATTTCTACATTAATTTCCAGTGTTAATTACAGGCTGTTGCTTCCATGTCTTTCTATCTATGCCCTGTACATTTTGTCTCTAATCATGTATCTTGGAATAGTGTACACTCCATAACCCATTCTGTCATCCAGTTCATGGCTCTCCCTGGAAGATGTACTGACAATTGTTGATGCAAAGTCTCTTTGCCTTAGAACTGCTGCTTTAATGATCTTTATATTTAAAGCAGTACCACGGTATTTAAATCCCCTTCCTCTCCACACAGACAGGCTTTACCCAAACATCCTCCCTGAGAATTTTCCAGGCATAATAACCATTGTCATTGTTTCAGGAGGAATTTAAAAACCTGAGCCCTTTAGAGATCTTACAGACATATTTTTCTCTCGCTCAATTTTATGATGAAGTGAAAACTTTGACATTTGAAACTTGCTGCATAAACACAGCAGTCCTTTGTGTGGCCTTCCAGACAGTGGCCCTAGGCACCTAGGACCAAACGTGCTCAGCACAAAGCCTTGGTCACTGCAAGCTTCTTTTATCAGCTGAAACTGGCTGTGGCCATGAAAAGGCCTTGCATACGTGTGTGAATTCATCAGCTACTGGGATGAAGGGGAGAGAAGAGTAGGAGGCTAATTAAGTGCAAAAGATTTATTTCTCTATTAAGGCTGCACATTTGCACATTCCCAGGTCTGCAGAAGGCAGCTGGGATGGTGATGCTGAGAGGGGTGGAAGGGAGTGTGGGAGGAGGGGGATCACTGAGGGTGGTGGGGCTGGACTCAGCCTCGGGGTTATGCCATGGCCAGAATTCCACCACCTGCCAAAGCTGAGTTTCTATTTGCACAGTCCCTTCCTGGGGAAGCATTTAGCAGCTCCTGGTCTGGATCACACTGTGTGACACTTGGTACAGAGGAGGCCAAACAATCTCTACCCCCTGAAATGCACCCCTGGAAGCCAAAGGGTGCAGAGCCACCTCAGCCCTTTGGCCACTGGAACCACAACTTCTGCATTTCTCAGCAGGTCCAAACACTGCACTAACACCCCCACAGCAAACACTGACTTTGCCTAATCAAGTAACTCCCTCCCATGCACAATCAAACAACACTGAGGGGTTTCCCAAGTGTGTTTTTAGCTGGCAGTTTGTTGTTGTGTGGAATGGCTGTTGGTTCTTGTACGTCATTCTCTGGGTGCACCAGGCCTTGGGGCAGGGAATGACGTGCACGCTCAGGTGCATTTCTCTGGAGCCTTCATCCTGCAAACTCCTGTGCACATTGGTGCATTTATCCTCTTATTCTTGCAGGGATCAAGTCTGTGTATCAAAATCTGTGCACTTGGAAAAAAAATGTGGGGACTTATGAATAAGATCCCCACAGACACGCTTAAAAATGTCTGTAAATAAATATACAGATTTAATGCCAAAGATACCACTTTACTCGTGCCAAGGAACTAACCTGGGGGGTGTTGCTTTGTTACCTGAGGTCTGGGCAAGGGGGGATGTCCATTTGAATGGCACCAGCACCTTGTAGAGTCAACAGCATTTAGAGCTTACCTGAAGCTTCCTCAGCCAAACTGCTCGAGACTGCACTGGCTCCATCCCTAACAACACCCTGACTGCGCTCCCTTCAGGCTGCTCTGCCTTGAGTTTTTGCAGATGCAAACCTTCCTTTGCTCTGGGTTTTGTTGTGCTGTGTTTCAGGGCGGGTGTTTGAAGTGTTTTTCAAGATGGTAAAGAGTCTCTTTTCTTCTCCCTCTCTCCTTCCCTCCCGGAAGGTTTAGTTTCTTCTCTCGTGACAAGAAACGTCTGCAGGCGGCGCAGAGGAACGTCCACTTCCAGGGGACTTTTGGAGAATGGTCACATTCGAGTCGGGATGACTCCTACATGGAACAAGGCCAGGAAGCCCTGCAGCACTTGTGACTGGAGCCCTGAGGTGCCCTGTTGGCTGCAGTAGGTCCAGCAGAGTCGGAACGAGAAGCTCCTGTAAAGCACCACAGCACTGGCCTCGCCTCGCACTCCTCGGGGTTGTTCCAGACCCTCCCAAAGGGAGCCCTCCCAAAAGTCACTCGGGGACTGTTTGCTGCAAACACAACCAGTGGTTGACCCCCCTGGGACGTGGAAGCTTCTAGACGACTTGTTTTGTGCCGAGTAACAAGCCTGTGGTCTTGTCCTTGCATTAACTCCAGTAACACTTTAAAGCTTCTTTAAACCAAAAAAAAAAACCAGGACCTGTGCCATCGTTAGGAGTTTGTTTGCAGTGTGCAGCATCTAGTACAGGGCGAAGGCTCTTCCACCCTGTTTGTTAACACTATTGGTTGTTTGCTTTTTTTTTATTTCTGTGAGAGTTGTTTTCAAGAGGGGCAGGACAGCTGGAGCCCCTCCATGAGAGCCAGACTGTGAGTGCTGCTGGCATCGGCACCCTGCAGGGGGACCCTTGGCATCCCACCTGGCACAGTGAGGGGCTGCAGAAGCCTTGGGAGGGACAGTGAGTGCACAATTCCCTTGTGCTTTCAGTGCCTGAAGCATGAAGAGCCCGTGTGTGAGGTGAGCGTGCCTTGTGTTCTCCCACGAGTTCTGCACTGCTAATGGAAAACAAGTTGCTTACAGGGAGGAGAATCCTAACTCTTGGGTTTTTTCCTTCTTACTGGTGACTTCCCCCAGGGTAGCAGGCAGCTGCTGGGAAGGAATTAGAGCTTTCCCACAGACAGGCTTTTAATTAAGTCACACTCCAGTTTCCTGTGTAGGTAAGACTGCTCAGCCTCAGAGGGAAACACGTCCTCAGCTGTTTAACTGACCCGGAGATGGCCCCGACTCCAAACATCCTCTGTGACTGACCACCCAGTGGCCAGAGCAGATGAATCACTTCAGTGTGTTCCCCTGGTGCTGGCTCCTGGCTGGGCAGCCCCTGTGCCAGGGCTTCCCCTGCCAGCACAGCCCAGCTGCCAGAGATTTCACCTGCTTGTGAGAGCCCAGATCTGACCGAGGTCAGGCTTACACCACCAACCCCCCAGCATGACTGTTGTGTCCAGCCCGTGGACACACTGCACCACACACTCCACGGGCCCCTGCCCAGGTGGGAGGGGGTGAGAACATCTGTGTTCTAGGTGGGGAAAGTGTTGACTGTGCCTCCTTGGTGTCACTGCAGCTCGGGGTATGTGGCCTGACCGGAGACACCTGCAGCAGCCCTGGTGATGGCAGCGCTGTTGGCAGGTGGGCTTTAGCCTGGCTGTGTTTGGTAACATCCATGAGACAGCAGCACTTCCCCCACAGAGTGAAAAGCAATTCTTAAATGGGGAGAGAGTCTTAATTAAATGACACTTAAGTTGCCAAGGTCTGGATTCCCTTCCATGTGAGAAAACCAGAAGTAGAGTAGAGTTCCATCAGGTGTTGGATTGTGACCCCGGGGAGGCTCTGCCGGGCACGGTCCAGTCGTGTGGCACATGGAGAAGGGATGCAGTGAGTAGCAACAACGCCAGAGCTCGGCCTGAGCGAGCACATCCCGTTGGGAAAGTTGGGAATCACCCGAGAACAGGGAACTGGGACAGTGGAGCGGCACAGCCCGAGCCTAAGCGGGTTCATCACCAAGGGCGGCTCCCGGGGCACACTGCGGGCTCATCAAAGCACAGCACTCAGCAGGACGAGCTTCCCCCGCTCAGCTCTGCAGCCCTTTACCTCAAAACCCTCCCCAGTCGCTCCCCCCTGCCGGCAGTAACCACTCGGTGTCACGTTCCAAGTGCTGAGCTCGCATCCCCACGAGCCCCCGGGGGGACGGCCCAGAGGGAAGTGTTTGTAAAGACCTCGGCTCTGGCAGGGGTTGATTCTCTACGTTCAAGGAACATCTGCTCTTAGAAAAGGGGCCGGGATGGTGGCAGGTAAGGGGCATAACAACCCTGCCTGCCAAGTGCAGGATCAGGCATTTTAGGGGTTGGTTTATTTTTTTTCTGTTGACAGTAAATCGTTTTAACAGTTTAATAAATATTTCTGGAAAACATGTATTTCTGCAACACTTGTGTCTTTTTTTTTGTGTGTGGAAAGTTAGTATTATTCCTTTTTGGAGATGCAGCCTGTGGATCTGTCTGTGTACAATTGTTCATGGAAACACAGCCTCAAACCAGGCAAGATTTAGGACAGGGCCATTCAAGGATCGAGGAAATACAGTTTAAAATAAGTTATATGTTTAGGAATTGCTTGTGATGACAAAGCCTTTTCTAGAAAGCACTGTAAGCTCCCCAAGAGGTGTGTGTCAGTATACACACACCCTGTCTGTGAAAAAGGAGATGCTTTGCCCTGTTTTCCCCAAATCAGCTACAACCAACAACCAACAGTTTCTAGAATGGCTTTAAACTCTGTGTGGAGAGCACAGTGGGTGCAGCTGCAACATTTACCCATGACACCATCCCTGAGGGAACATCCATGGATTCATCAGGAACATGAGGCATTTTCTGACCTGTTTACTGCCCTGTGGTGCATTCCTGGTGTACAAAGGAGCCACCTCTCCCATGACACACAAAATGGACTGGCCATGTGCTTCTCTCTCACCTGGCAGAACTAGTTACGGACACAGCATCACAGAAGGTCTCAGTGTGCCCTAGTGTGTCCCAAGCAAATGAAGTCACTTCCCCCCAGCTTCTGTTCTGGGGGCCGTTTTTCAGCAGCTTTAGTTTGTTGCTCTTCCAGTCCCGTGTCTCCCACCAGTGAGTGTGTGATGATTAACGTGTGACCATCATTGCCCGCAGAGCCCTCCCACGAGCCCCAGCCCAGGCAGCAGACGGAGCTCACAGGGGCTGTGTGGGGGTCAGGGGGACACCCATTACACCCTCCCCAGTTCAAAACCGAAAATACAAAGGTTTATTTTCTCTGAAGAACAATTCAGCACTTATTCCATCAGGAACCAACCTACAGAGAGCTGCTGGCAGGGGGGTACAGAAAACACCAGAGCCTGTTCTGGGATTGCCACTCTCAGCCCCGAACTGCAGGAACACCCGAGACTGAACTGTGGATGCAGGAGACACAGCCCAGGGACAAGGCACAGTCACCTATCGGTGCTTATCATCATCTCTTTGCTTCTTGGGCTCTCTCTCCCTGCTCCGGTCTCTGTCCTTGTCCCTCCTGTCCCTGTCCTTCCTGTCCCTCCCTCTGCCCTTCTCCTCTCTGGACTCCCTCTCTCTGTCACTGTCACCCCAAGCCCACGGCCGCTCCCTCTCCCCCCAGCGCTTGTCCCTGCCTCTCTCGTGCTCCCTGTCCCTCGTCCTCCACTCCCTCGTTCCCTCACGGGACCAGTTTCTTTTCTCCGAAGATCCTTCTCCATAGAAATCATTCTTCACGTTCGGCAAATTGATGGGCTTTCGGAAAGGTCTGTCCCGCCCCCCGAACCGCAGCTGCCCGGATTCCTTTTTGCCTCCAAACCCACCTCCGAGTCTCCTGGGAATCCACCCTTTGAGAGTCCTCTCCAGCTCGAAGTCTACGAAGATCTCATGCTGGTCGATGACGAGCCTGTTGGCGTCTCTGTGAGCCTTGAGCAGCGCTCGCTCCTCCTTGTACTCCACGAACGCGTAACCCTTGGAAAAGCCCGTCACCAGGTCCCGCACCAGGCGGACCTTCCTGATGTCTCCGTACCGGGAAAACACCTCCTTTAACTTGTCCTCCGTGGTCTGCAGATTGAGCCTGGCCACGAAGAGGGTGAGGTGCGGGTCTCCGGTGACGCCCTTGTTGGGCACGTACCGGGCGAGCATGGCCCTCCAGATGGCCCTGTCGTGGGGCTCCTCGTCCGTGCCGTCGATGCTGCCGGCCTTGAGCGGGTCGTACTCCTTGGCGATGGGGGCCCAGTCTGCCATGGCCTGCGGGGCACACGCCGGCTCGCAGGGAAGGCACAGGCGGTGCACGACGCGCTCCCCGCACGGCTCCGCTGCGTTTTCATTCAAAAACCCATCTACAAAGCGAGATAAACTGCGACAAACCGGCCGCGTGCTCTGCCCGAGCTCGGCTCCCGGCGCAGCGCCAGGGTGGGCCCGAGGCAAACCCCCTGCCCCCTTCCCTTCCTGTTCCCCTTCCCTTTCTTATCCCCTTCCTTTCCCCCTTCCCTTCGCTCCCCGGGCAGCCGCGCCCGCCGGGCCCCGGTTCAGCCCCTCTCTGGCGCTGCAGGACGCGGCCCGGGGCCGGTTCCGGCGCTGACCGAGGGCTCCCCGTGCCTTACCGGCAGCGGCGGGCGGTGCCTCGGCAGGGAAGGGGCAGGGGAAGGAGCAGGGGAAGGGGCAGGGCCCGCCGGGGCCCCCCCGCCCGCGGCTCCTCCGGCAGCGCCGCAGGGAGGGAGCGGCGGGGATGCAGCGCGGCCGGGAGGAGGAGGAGCTGGACGAGGAAGAGGAGGAGGATGGGGATGGCGGCCCGGAGAGCGCCCTGGAGAAGAGCCCGTTCGAGCTGACGGCCGCCGATGTGTACGACATCTCTGCCGTGGTGGGCCGGGACCTGCTGCAGCTCCGCGCCGGGCCTGAGCTGCCCGCGGCCCGGGCGCGGCTGCAGTTCAGGATCGTGCGGGTGTTGGAGATGCTGGAGGCGCTGGTGAGCGAGAGCAGCGTGGCCGAGGAGCAGCTGCGGAGGGAACGGGACAGCCTGCGGAGGGAGCTGGAGCGGCTGCGGGCGGAGGCGGCCCCGGGCAGCACCCCGCAGGTGTGTGCGGGGCACGGGCGGGGCGCGGAGCACACCCCCGAGCTGCACCCCGGCGGGCAGCTTGGGGGGTCGTCTCTCACACCTCGAGCTGCACCCCGGCAGGGCATTTGGGGGGTCGTCTGTCACACCCCGAGCTGCACCCCGGAGGGGAACTTGGGAGGTTGTCTCTCACACCCCGAGCTGCACCCCGGCAGGGCACTCGTGGTGTCTTCTGTCGCTTCCCATCTTCGGCGCGGAGCTCTTCCCTTGGCGCTGGTTCAGCTCGCGGGGTTGTGGGTCCGTCGCTCCCGTTTCACTCGCAGCGATTAACCCGCTTTATCTCAGCCAAGTTCTTCAGGCACACACCGAGCTCAGCCCACCGCGTCCGGCTCTCGCACAGCACCGCCCGCGCAGGAACAACTTGCCCTTTATGCAAGCGCCGAAGTTTTGTTACCCCGTGCCAGGGAAACTCCGTGAGCACAAGAGACATTACCGCAAAGGCATTAGCAAAGGCGAATTCAGTTTTCGCACCTCTCTGGGCCACATAGATTTGATGTGAGATTAGATCACTCGGCCCCTCGCACCATCAGAAAAGCTGATAAAAGCAGCTTCTTGGCGAACTGAATTGCAAACACTTTGGGACAGAGACCGTGCTTTTAGCTGTGGCCAGAGCCTGTCACAGCTGGGGCCTGTACTTGGCCAGAAAGTGCAGTCACCAAGGGAATACAAAAGTACTACAAAGAACTATAATTAACTTCATGGGGGGGGGGAAGTATTGTGATCAACTCATGCTAATTCTGTGAACTACATATTTTTAAAATTCAGAGTTTTCACTCTATGGCTTGAGAGGTTACAGGATCACGAGCACCACTGTTTCTGTTACAGCTCAGCCTTGGACCCGATAAGATGGTGATCGACCTCGCAGACCCCAACCGGCCCCGGTTCACACTGCAGGAGCTCCGGGACGTGTTGCAGGAGAGGAATCAGCTGAAGGCTCAACTCCTGGTGGTGCAAGAGGAGCTACAGTGCTATAAGAGGTACAGCACGAAGGCAGCAAGGAGCTAGTAACTACTAGTGATGGTTACTTCTTGTCTGGGGAGCTCATGAGATGAGAGTGTGGCAGGTTTGGGCCAGGCACTGCCCAGGTATGTAAGAGACTCCTGTTCTCCCCAAAGCGTTCAAACTAGCAAATGAAAACAGGGGAACAATGAGGCCTCTACACAACATCTTTTTGAAATTAAACTCCCTTTTGATCTGCACAGTTGTCTGTTCCCTGTTCCCACAGCTGCCCCACTGTCAGCCTGCACACAGTCACCCCCACTCCACATCCAGGGGGTTCCAGTGCACAGGAATCCAGCTGTGCAGTCACAGCAGCTGCACACACCGTGCCCAAAGCCACACCACCCACCAAAGAGCAGGGGGTTTCCAGCTCAGCTGCAGTCAAAGTTCCCTTCCTTCTGCAGTGTGGGGACACTGCCTGACAGCCCTGCACTCCCTCCAGAATATGGACTGAGCTCAGGACAGGGTACTCAGCTCTTTCATCTTTCAGGAGAAGCTGTGGGGGTTTAAGACTTGCCAACAGGGGTTGGCACTTGAACTCTGCAAAAGAAGTGCTTTTAGTGGAGGGTTTGGTCTTCCTTGAAAGAACCAGGTGAGACAAAGGGTGGGATGAGCAAAGGGCACTGCTCTTGGTGCTACAAATTCATTCACCCCCAAGGCTGCTCTCCCCAGCCTTTGCCCCTGCTCAGATTAAATTCTTTGGTAACCTAGAGATGAAATAAGATTAGATTTCAGTTGAGGTATCTCAGCAACAGTCTCTTGGAGACAGTGAGCCCACCCTTTGTCTTGTCTGTAACAGGCAGGTTAAGCCAAGAAGTTACACACAGGAATTTACCAACTGCCTGACAGCACTGCCCCAGCTCAGCTGGATGCTTTGCTGGGCAGCCACTGAAATGGCTTCTTGCTTTGATTTCCCAGCTGTTACACAGCTCAGAACAGGCCAAGTTAAAAATTAACAGTGGGGACATGTTCAGTTTTTGAGTGATTTGAGTCACACTGCTGGGCATTGAGTGTATCAGGACTGCCTTTCAGTTCCAGGGAATTCTGTCTGGATTTCTCCTTGTGGAGTGCTACAGCATGAGCCAAAAACCATCCTCCCCTTTCAATAGTCACATAAAATTCTAATTGTAATTTTACAGCCAGAAAGAGGAGCTGTGCAGGGGAAGAAGATAAATCTGTGTTCTAAAATGCCTTGTATATATTGGAAATAAGCTCAGTATAGCACAGGGTAACAAACATGCTCACAAGGCCTGGCTCACACTGCCTGATGGGGTTTGGGGAGTGCAGTTTTCATGATTTCTGGGTAAAAGTTGTTGTGCAGATATCAAAGCTCTGCAGTGTCACCGAACAGCTCATAGGCCTGCTTCTGCCTGGGAATCTTCCTGTGCCTGAAGTCACACCAGTTTGCAGGTATTGTTTGTATTTCCAAATGCAGCCCAGTGGTGCTTGGCTGCCCTCAGCCTTCAGGTCCTGCAGGCCCAGGCTTTGATCCACTCAGCTCTCCCAGCACAGAGGTCAGCTCAGGACAGGGACTGGCAGGCTGTGAAAACACTGAGTGTGCAGCCTGGGAAAGTCCAATCTGGTTCCAAGCAGGCAAAACACTCTTTGCTAAAGCTGATGCCTGGAATAGGTGGTTACAAGTTGTAGAAACAGCCAAGGGGGATGACAAAATCTAGAGCTGAGGCAAAAGCCTTTCTTCTCTCTGTAGGGTGGAAAGAGGAGCAGGCACGTGCTTGGCAGGGGAGCTGGGGATCTACCCTGTGTTCCCAGCCTTTGGGGCTCTGCTGAAGGTACCACAGATCCATCCAGAGTGTCACCTTTTGTGTCTGCACCCTCCTGTTACCCTTCACTTCCCTACAAATCCTGTGTGTAATTACACTCCCCTTTCACTCCCATTATGATTTGCTATTTTTGCCCTGTGGAGTCAGTTTGTTACTTCAGTGTTGCCATCAAAGCATAGCCCCAGAAACATCACATTCTGATATTTAGGGATAATAATTCATTATTTTCCATTCATTACAAGGGAGAGGCTGGGCTGCCATCCCTGTCCTGTGAACTCCCATTCACCCATGTCCCAGCTGCCCAGAGAAGGGTTTAACACCTACAACTCCACCCTCTGCACAAACCCATGAAAAACAAAACCCCTTTCTTTTCCCAGTGGGATCATCTCACAGAGAAAGGACACAACTGAAGAACTGGAGAAAGAAACCAGTGGGAGCAGTGCTGTCACCAGCAAGGACAGTGAGGAGAAGACAATCATCAAAAGACTGTAAGTTTGGCTGCAGCTTCTGGGGCAGAATTTGGGAGAACATGGCCCCTTCATCCACAGGGAGTCCAGGGGTGGATGCTGAACTTCAGCCTAGTTGGCTGCATGTTGTTTTCTCCTGCTCCCCCTCCTGTAAAGTTAAAAACCTGATAAGGAGATCTTTTCCTGTGGAAAAAGCACTCCACAGGAAGGCAACCTCCACCCAGGCAAGCAGGGAGTCACTTTTTTCTCTTGGAAAAACAAGCATTTCAGAGCAAAGTGGTGCAATACCTGCCTCCCCTGCCAGCACCTCAGGCCTGTGCTGTGGGAACACACTGCCCTGGAGGTTGGTTTGCACTGCCCACAGCACCGAAGAGCTCAGGCCATGGCCCTGAAGTTCCCCAAAACATTGGCACAGCCACCTCACTGCATGCTCCTGCTTTTCCAGTTGTACATGATTGTTTCCTTGTTGATTTTTGTAGGTTTTCTTTTAAACATGGAAAATGAGCATCCTCAAGGAGTTGGGAAAGGCACTGATGAGCCTCGGACGTGCTGGGGGAGACGAGTGGAAGCAGCAGCATCACTCCTACTGTAGAAGATGAGCAATCTCATCAAAATTGTGTTGTATGATATTCTTTCAGAGTAGTTTTCACTCTGCTTTTTCAGAACCTGTTCGAAACAGAGACTTTTTGTATTTCCTAGATTCCTGTCAGACATGACCCACACATAGAAAATAAATGTTTATACAAAGGTGGGGTTCGTTCTTAGTAAAAAAGCCTACGATGATCAATACTACAACATACTTACCCTGTCCAGCTATCAAAACTCTCAGCCCAAAGGGTTTTGCAAGATGAAGGTGATGTTTAAGACATACATGGCAGTCACAAGTGGCTGTTTGGGGTTGAAATGAATGATGGTGAAGAGCACAGGGAGAAAGAAGAAAAGCTGCTGCCTTGTGCTCTGCCCACATGAAGGACTGAGCTGCAGAAATGCTGAGACTGCACCAGAGGCACCAAACACCTCATCTCTAACAGCTGGAGGGCTCCTCTGGAAGGCAGCTGTGTTTTGCATAAGCTCTCTTCTTTCCATCAACTGCCACAAGCTGTGTGTTGGCCCCAGTAATGGGATTTATCACCAGGGGAAGGATATGGGGCAGACCGAGGAGTGAGAAGTTTGAAAGACACCAATTAAGTTCCCCATTTAGACAGGTAGAATATCCAGGGCAGAAAAGTCTGAGCAAACATAAAAGGAGCAGTGACAGATCTCAAACTGATCTTACTCTTTTCAGAAGTGAAAGCAGGCTCTGAAGTCTTTTGGTTCCCTCTGGCAGCATGGGGCACATGGGCCACTTGACACATGTGCTGGGATGCGGAGTGTGTGGCTCAGCAGCACATCTGCAGCCTCCCTTCAGAGTTCCCTGTGCAGGACCAAGGCAGCACCAGAGGTCTCACCTAAGCCAGCTGGTCTAGGCAGGGCACCAACAAGGCATTTTGCCATCTTCAAAATACCAATATAAGCCTTGGCCATGCCCTCAGAATGTTTTCTAGAGGAGAGCAGCAGGGAAGGAAGTTACTGCATTGCCTGAACAGAGGCTTTGTGCTTAGAAAAAATAAAGGAAATAAAAAGAAACAATCATGAATCAACAACAGCCATGACAAACCTCTGCGCTACAAAGAGGTGTGGTCTGAACTCCATCCTCTTCTGTGGTTTAAACCAGCAATGCACTTTCCAACCTCCTTTAGAGCACTTTAGCTCCCAACACAAGGATGTCTTTCCCAGGGAAGTGCTTTACAGCTTGTTAGAAGATGAACCCTTCCTATCAGGCACAGAGATCAACATCCAAACAGCAGTTCCTGTGAGAAGTGTACTGAGACATCAAGTCCTAGGAAAGTCAAGGATACATATGCAGTGCAACATCAGCTTTATTTCCATCTGACCCAGTGCTACTCCATTATCAGTTAAGCCTTTCAGAGAAGACAACTTTCTTTTTATGTAAAACAGGGAGATCTTCCCCCTTTCTTGTTTACAGAAGTGATGCTGAAGAACAGAGGTTTCACACTATTCAACCTGATAAAGGACAAGTGAGTGTTTAAATAAAACAAAAAGAATAGTTTTATTCTAATCCTGACTTTAGGGAAGTGCTCTAGTTTAAGGGGAAACTGTACACACTGCTGAGGTCTCTGCTACTGAGACCAGAGAAAAATCAGTGCCAACTCAGAGAAGCTGGCCTTATCTTACCTGAAACTCAGTACCTGGAAGGTTACAGGTCTCCAGTTACTTCTTCAGAAATGTGAACATAGCCAGGCTGGCTCTAATGAGTTTGCCTTGTGTTAAGCAGTAATTCTAAAGCATTTCAGAGCTACTGATTTTCACAGCTTTCTTTCCAAATGCTCATGAACTGCAATGGAGACAGGTAGTATAGCAGCCACTTCATCAATAATAAATATATTCTTTATTTTACAGAGACATTGTCTTCAAGTTTTTAATTTAAAAAATACATCACTAAGCCACCTCTCTTGCTGCTGGAGCACACAACCAGGATGTTGTTGCTATCTGACCTATCACATAGGCAAGCATCTAAGATTGTCCTAGAGGGCATTCAGCTGGAACAGCAGCAGCCTTCAAGACATGAGGAATAGAAGACATTAAGAGAGCCACAGATTCCTTGCTGACATCTTCCAGCAGCAAGTGTGGCTGATGGCTCACAGCCATTTTCATCTACACACATGCCAAGCCTGCCTTGGCAAAAATTCCAACTGGTAAGAATTCATCTTTAACATAAAGGACCTGCATTGTATTGCCTGCCTATATCCCAGATTTGGTTCTCCAACAGTAACATTCCAAACACCCATGAGATGCCAAGTGGGACCAGACCATGCTGGGCAGACCTACAGGACCAGGCAATAAGGAATCTGCTTTCTTCACTGCACAAACTCCATTGTTACACTTTGAAGCTGCATATGAAGAGGACTCCTATTTTTGGAACTGCTATGCTCTACTTCAAGCATTCACAGTAAATAAATAGCTTCTGATGTGGCTAATTAGCATAGGAAGGGAATATAAAAATTTATGGAGAGAGCTTTCACTTCTTTAAAATCCTCTGGGAGACACCTCCAAGAAACAGCCATCAACTATAAAAAGGTACCTTCTGAAGTTTTAGAAAATAAGTAATGTCAAACATTGATTCTCACTGAAGTTCTATCTTCACATTTGTACTCACTATCCAACCCAGTCTATCAAAATCCATCCTCATTTGGCTGGGAGTCATTTCTCCAAAAAAAAGCAGCCAATCTGACCCACCCCTTTTCTCCCCTCAGTGCCAGTGCATTTAGAAGTTCATTGCTAACAGATTATACGACACTGGAAAAACTGGATTCCTACCACAGATTACTGGAGAATGACAGTAGCATCCATGTCAGAGAAGCTGGCAGCTCTGGGCTGGGAGCAGCAGGCTGACAGGCAGTCCAGCCACGGCACGACCACACTACAGAAACACTTCTGCTGTCCAAGTTAACGCCGAGTTCTCCACCCCAAAGTGGAGTGTGAGATTTTGTTGCAAAAGCAGAAGCACAACCCCAGTGATTTAAGTTTCTGTGCAAGTCTCTGCCTGCTCAAGTGGCACTGGTCACTGTGCAGAAGCATTCAGATTTTAGGGAGGGTTTCCTTTCATGATACCAAAGTTTTGGCAATCTAAGATCAATTATTGAAGCCTGCCTGGAAAACTGTAATAGGCATTTAAATACTGCAAAGCAAAAAGGTGGTTTTTAAGGAGCTTGGAAGACCATGAGCAGTCCACTAAGAAAGCTGGGGGAAGTGAAGGCAGGAAGAAAAAAAGAAAAGAATCCACTGACTCCTTGTAGAATACTCAGTCCAGATAAAAAAAAAAAAAACCCCAACCAAAACAAAGACGATGAATTAGTGTTTCAGCCAAGGATGAGCTTCAATGGAAGCTTTGCTTCTGTCTCCATAGTCATACAGGAGTTCTTCCCCTGCCTTAATGTCCCTGGCAGCGATGAGGATGAGATGAGGAACACCATCGATGTCGTGCAGTTTGGTCTGGCAGTTGCCACACTTGCTGTGGTTGATGAGCCTGCCCAGCCGGTCCGTTTCTTTTGTGGCATCGACGCTGCAACAACAAGAACAGGTTGTGCCATGGGACACGGCTGGGCACAGAACCCCACTGCAAACAGGGCAGAGAAGGAGGAATCCTTGGCTTGGAAAAGGAAGGAGAGACAACATTCCAGAGCAACCATGATTAAACAGACAGCACAAAAATACAAAAATATGGCAATGCAGGGGAACTAAAATAACTCTGGGAGACTTATCTAGCACAAAACGGAAAGTTTTAGACTGTTTGAGCTCCTGTTTTCAGGAATAGCTGAATCCACATGTAGAACACCACCAGAAAGGGTGGATACCTTAAATATCCTCCCCTCAAGAAAGCTGTGTCCAAGCCAGGTATATTTACTGAATAAATCAGCAAAAGCCTCTGCTCCCACAGAAGGCTGAGAATGCCCAAATTCCAGATATCTGGATACTCCAGCCCTAGTGCTCCTCATTGCAAAAAGAAGTGTTATGGCAGCTATCATGGCATCTGGACTGCAACTCAGATCCTCAGAATACAGGACACTTCAAAGTCATTAATGCACAGGTTAAGTGACCCAAACTATAGTATCCAGTAGGATCACCCAAGGAGGAAAGAAAGTGATCAAAGGTGTTGCTTTGAGAGAAAATGGAGTTTGGGGCAAATGAGACAGCAAATATGATAAAGCATGAACCTGGGGTGGGTCTCAGGTGCTGGGGAAACAAGGACATCCAGTCAAAGACAGCTGAAGGAAAGGTTTCTCTTTCAGAAAGTTTGTCCATCCTGCTTTTCAAACCAAATCCTTGCAAGTCAGAGAAAGGAGATAATTTTAGAAGAGAATAAGCAGGGCTAGAAGTCTCATCCAAGCAGATGCAACTGTCCATACAGCTTGTGCTGCACTTCAGAGAAGAGGGCTCTGAGTCACCCATTTCCTACAGCCCAGACACCAGGGGGCTCTTAGTCTGTGGATCAGCGCTCCCAACAATTTCATAATCCACACTTCCCATTACACCCAACAAACTTACATGAACACAAGAAAAGGTTTAGCAGCATCCAAGGCCCCTCAGAGCCAACACCAGAGGGAAGACGAGGAGCTTACCAGTATGTTTTGCTGAGGTACTGGAAGTAGTACATGTAGCAGCCCGTGGACGGGTCCTGAGCGTACACAGCCTCCCGTTTCTTGGCATCGGTGATCTCCAGGAGATCCCCGTGGTACTCCACCACGAACTCTCCTCGATGGAAATGTTTGGTAGCAATCACTCCTCTCCCCTTGCCATCGATGTAATCAATCTGGTGGGTTGGAAAGAAAATCGGCTGGGGAATTAGGGAGTATTTACATGGCTGCAAATATGCTGAGTACTGGGAATGGAGTGATTTGTCCTTAGAAAATGCTGTCAAAGGGAATCTGTGTCCTGCAGACCAAGCTCTGGAAGCTGCATGGCACTGTGGAGGAAATACAGGATGAGCTTGGGACACACCCAGGTTACCAGGGAGTTTGACACAAAGTCTTCTAATCAGACAGTTAAGAGTTACCTTTAAATAAACCATAACTCTTCTCTGTATATCTGGTTTTTTCCTTTTAAACTCCTTATTAGCTGAGGCAGTGAGCTTTCCATTTCAGGTGCACATCATCATGCACAGGTTAGAAAATGAAAGGAACAGTAAGATTGACTTCAGAAATGACACTTATCAGCCAGCAGCACACTTCAGTATTCCTGTATTCAGTATAGACTGGACAGCTCCAAGGAAGTCTGTCACTGTCATAGATGTGACAATGTTAACTGCAAACTGCTGCTGCTTTGCAGGAATCAGAGCTCTTCTGCACTTCCAGGGGCCATTTCTGCTTTAAATTCCAAAAAGGGTGACCAGAATAACCCAAATGTAAGCTCTTGGTCTCAGTAAGTGCCTTTGATAGTAATGGGAGGAAAACCAGTACAACCCATGAGCCAAAAAACCATAATGAAAACCCACAGCAATGGGCTGTAAAGCAGACCAAGAGAATTTGTTAGTGTGCAGAAACTGTATCTGGGTGTTTTCTGTTAGATGACAGTAAAGATGCTCCACCTAACCCACATTCTGGAAGCTAATCCAAGAAATGAGACACTACAGGGAGCAAGTGCATTTCTGTAAAGACCTTAAAACCCTCTCAGTATTTATGACTGAGGCTGAATATACATATTCTTCAGAGACAAATATTGCTCATCCAAAGGAAACACAGTGTGTTCCAGTTCTCCTGCACTTTCATTGAGGGACTGCAGCAGTTCCAAGACCCAGTTCTGTTACTTTCTGTTTGAACAGATTAACATCAGGACACTGTATAATAAGCAGTATGTGGCTACTGAGGGTGGCACTGCAGTTACCTTCATTCCTTCTTCTTTCCCACTTGTAATCAGCTCATCTATTTTCCTCCTCTCCTCAGTCTGCAGAAGAAACAAGTGCAAACAAAACCATAGTATTGTTTGATAGCTTTTATAGCTTATTCTAGGACTGAAAGGAAATTACTAACCAGTGACACTCATTATTCCAAAACACCCCATATTTCTAGTCAAGCTGAATGGTAATGAGACAGATTTTTGCTCCCACAAATACCCAAGCAGCTGGATTCTGTCCTAGAACTGGACCAGCATTCATGAATTTTAAGCACACTCTTAACAATACTTCCAGTGCATGATGTTATTTGTATTCAGAATGGAAACCATTTACAGTTACTTCCTCAAACCTTCAACTAACCAACCCTGCTGTAAGCCATGTAATGCAAAGAAGAAGCATTACCTCCAGTTCAGATTTGCTCTTCCTGGAACTTCTTCTGACTGGGTAATAATCTGTCACTTTTCGGTTTGGTGTTCTCCCTTGTGTTCTGAGGGGCAAGAAAACACTTTTCAGACTATTTGAGAGGTTACACCTCTAGGACAGAACTATGCGCAAGAAATTGTTGTTTTCAGCTTGGAATGTTGAAAGGTGATCAAGATGAATGAGTGTTTCTTATCAGTGCTGTTCACTTCAAGCCAAAGCTGCATCCCCTTCTTTCTCCATGCTATTTCCACTACTCCAGTGTTAATACAAATGAGCTGCCATTGGAAATCAGTTGAAGGTCACATTACAAGTCTGGAGCCCCCTGTGTGCCTTGCCAGAAGGCACTCAAAAATTTAGGTCATGCAAACTGCTTGGCAAGGAATTCATTAATGTTAGGTCACATTACTCTGACACCATGAGAAAGAGGATCAGCTCAGCCACGAAGCCTCCAACTGTTCTGTTTCTGACAAGATACATTCCCATTTGTCCACTGAATAGCAGGTCTTAATGGCTCATTAATTTCTTTTTCCATAGGTGATCAGCAAATATTTCACTTGTGATAAAGTACACTGACCTTGCTTCCAAAAACAACTCTTCTGCAAGGTAGATCGGTACTTTGATGCTATTTTGTGTTTTTTTAAAGTGTGATATTCCTGAGAAAACAATGAGCTCTCCTTTTACAATTCCACAAGCCACTTACTTTTTCCTTGGTCCACGTTTTGCTTTAACCATCTTTTTCTGAGCTGGCTTTGCATTGGCCTCCTCAGCACAATCTGCAGGCAGGGGGGTCTTCTGGGTTTCTCCTGTGTCTTGGTTTTGGTCAGAAGGCACTGAAGGATTGCACCCACCCTCCTTATCCTTCTGCTCTTCTGCTTTCATAGCACCTTCAACTGCTTTGCCACCATTCTTTTTTCCTGGTGACAGGAAAATAAAGTAAGGCTCTGAGCTTGAGAATGACAACACCAGAGTGCTTTAAAGGAATCCCAGTTTATCACTCTGTCAAAGGACAGAAGGAAGGGAACAATCTTGCTCTGCTGTGCTCAGTGGCTGCAGGTTCTGCTACCAAGGGGCAACACCACCGGGCCCAAATCCCTGGAGCTGAAGGGTTGGCACTGACAGGAGAACCCACCCCACCCAACCAACAATGTCTTGGTTGCTGCTCCTACCCTGACACAACATCCTCCTGCTCAGACAGCTGGTGCAGGGCCAGGTGAGCGTGGCTTAAAGCTCAGTGAGGTTTTCATGGAGAGCAAATCCCCAGGTTGAGCAGTCCCATCTGCTGAGCCAGATGTTTCAGTCTCACTGCAGAAATGAAGCACCAGCTGCAAGGCCTCAGCAGAGGGACAAGCTAAAGCCATTTTCACTTCCTTGTCAAAACTAGGGAGCCAAATTAGGAGTTAAAGGACACCAGTTTGCAGAAAACCTGACACTCCCTGTGCTGAGAGGGACTGACAATACCTACTTGCTAAAAGCACCTGTATCAAAATGTTTGGACAAATTACCAAGGTTATCAAAAACGCACCTTTAAACACAAGCCAGTTCAGTTAATTCCTCTCCATAAACTTATGGAACATTCCCATTTCCAGTCACTACAACAAAGCACCTGTGAACCCTGGCACTCAGCATTCACACTCTGTGCTCCTCCTCCTCACTGCTTTTATTTCTTCCTGAAAATTTTAGAACTGTTGTTTCTTCTCCTACCAGTACCTCAGCCTCATCTCTGATGTGATTTTGAATTGCCTTACAGAATAAGCCAGTTTGAGGTAATAAAGCAGGCCCCCAAAATTAAACAAACTGCCAAGCATGGACCTGAAGAAGCAGAGTAGTAATAGAATTACAGGGAAATTAGGGCATATTGACAACATGAGTATTAGTTTTTTATATCCAGACAAAACAAACATGGCCAGACAAAAAACAGAGAGGAAAATTGCCTGGTAAACCTATGACTGAAGTTCTGGAAAGGATAAGGATGTTCCCATCTTTGCAGAGTCCCAGTTTGCCAACGGAGTTAGCAATAGGACTGGGAAAACAGCTGGGCCTGGGGAGCTGCCTGGCCTTGGTTACTGCAAGTTAAAGCTTTCCAACTGGGGAGTGGGGGGGAGCACATTTAATGAGACAAGTAATCCAAAACTCAGCCTTACCAGCTCCTTTCCTGTAGGTTTCCTTTAACGTTTTGCCCTGACATTTCACCTCGTGATACATGACAGAGTTTTCCTCTTGAAGGGGGGGGCGAGCACCAGGACCTTTGTTAGGGTTCAGGTAGCTGTAGATTTTGGATTGACCAACAAACACATTCTCCTAAAACAGACCCACACAAGAATCAGTAGAGTCACAGACATTCCAGGAACCTCAGCTTGGCATTCACAACACACTGCAGAGCCCAGGGCTGACAGCTGACTGTGCTGATGCAAATTATGCTGCTTTAATGCTGCACTTGCTGTTTCTGAGTGAAAATGTAACAGTGGTGAGCACTGTGAGAACTTTACCAGTGCAAACCCTCAGTCTGAGAGAGCTTTCACATGAAATGTGGCAGGATGAGGTAGTCGTAACTAACTCCAGCCTCCACCCTGTGCTTCACAGCATGAACTCTGGTGCTAAAAAACCAAACAAACAAAAAACAAACAAACAAACAAACAAAACCAAACCACAAACCCAGACAAACAAAAAAAAAAAAACCCCAAGCCTGAGCCTTGGGGAGGAAGGCAGCTCAGACAGTGCAGGCCAAACAAAACACAAAGAACACAGCAAAAACTGCCCAATCCAAGTACATACCTCTCACAGCCAGAGACTCTGAGCTACTCTGACCCAGCTACTCTCAGGAGGTGTCAAATGTTACTGTAGTTAATTATATACCCTACTGGGCAGCACAGAAGACAGGAATCAGTTTTACAGTCTACACTGAGTGACACCTCTCAGTGAAGCCTGGGAGATAACAGTACTACCTTTTTATCAATTATATCTCAAAAACAGTGTAAAAGTGGTTCATGGGGGAAAAAACCACAATAAGGGGTCTACATAAAGCCCAGTGAGGAAAATGGCAAAGCCCTCTGGCAGAGCCAAACAGCAGAGCCTGGGGTTTCTTCCCTGGCTCAGGCTCCAACACACTGACAGGGAGCAGTGTCAAAGTCAGCAGTCTAGTGGAGTCGTGTCACCTTTGCTCTTCCAGTCTCCTGCCACCTGGCTCTCTTTGCCTGGGCAGGGTGTGCTGGGTACATGGATTTCAACCCTGCAATCTCAGGGTCCCGGCAAACAGATGCAGCTTGGCAGGAGTGAGTTTTTCTTGGCTATAGTTTGACTCAATCAAAAGCAACTTTCAGACACTGCAAGCCAGTTAAAACAACACAAACATGCATCCATTTTTTTAGGAAAGCAAGGAACAAAGGTTCCCATTAGTTACAAAAATAGCTCAAATATACCTTGGTATATCTGGTCACACAAGCACTGAAAGAGTAAACAGCACACAACAGAACACATTGGATAATTTTCATTATTAACATAATCATGAATAACAAACTTCATGTGTACACAATTCCCACATAAAATAAAACCAGTTAAAGGCTCAAATCTTAGTCCGCATATAAACTTTACCGAAGGTTAGGATTACAGATAACAGCCTGATAAAATGCAAGTGAGGTGGACACACCCTAACTCCCAGTATTTCTGAAAGGCCTACCAAAGACCAAATTTGCCTATTAACAAAACTACTGCTTTGAAGCATGAAATATTACAAAAACGCTGCGTTTTAACAACTGCAAGCAGCGAATCCTGTGCTGTAAAATCCTCAAAATTTAATGAGGAGTTTAAATACGGGCATTTGGGGAAAACGCAGCAGTCTACCTGCCAGCTGAGCCTTCAGGCTTTGGACACACGGGGAACGAACAACTCTCTCTCTCCAGCGCCGCTTTCTCCCCTCACTCATTGCCCGCTCCCTGCCTGCTGTGCACCCGAGACGCGGCTGCCACGTCTTTGTCTGTGCCAGGCTGGAGACCCTGCAGAGCAAATCCTCTCAGCACAGCAGAGCACGAGAAGGGCTGAGGGACTCCGGGAGGTGATGCAGCAGCCACAATTATTTCCACTGGGAGTTAAATGCGAGGTGACGCGCAAGCCCCGGCCAGCTGCCCGTGACAGAACCGCAGGAGTGGGAAGATGGCACGGAGGGAATGCCGAGCCTGGGGCCTGGCTGCTCGCAGGGGCACCAGGGGAAGACAGCGACTCTACTCAAAGTACACCGATTTCTCCACGGTTCCAGGGGCCGCAGACGGCCGTAGCCCCGGGGTTCTCCCCGCCCGTTCTCCCCCCGCCCCGGGGGCAGCGGAGGGCGCAG
>VXAU01000198.1:6849-42593 GCA_013399695.1 Formicarius rufipectus
TAAAAGAAGAAGTAAGGTGTACGAAATAGTTTCATTAAAGGACTCTGCTTTGGGTAACCATATTCCCAACTCAGATGTGTTAGAGATACGAACTTCCAACCAGTAAACATTTCCACCTGTCAAAATAGGGGAATAAAGAGATTTTAAATTTTTGCAGGAGCTCCAGGTCCCAAGCTTCATGCCATCCTCCATCCTGACAAGTAATTACTTATATGTAATTTCCCTGTGTGATTTAAAAGCTGTACAATATTTATAGAATGGCATATACAGCCCATACACAGATAGTCAGCCCAGCATGCCAGCTGACAAACTGTTCACAGTGCTCTGGTAAGCATGGATTTTTGTGTCCAACTGTGACAGCAAAGAAAATCACAGAATCATAGAATGATTTGGGAGAGAAACAACCTTAAAAAAATCTCTAGATCTAACCCTCCATGGCCAGGGACACCTTTCACTAAACCACATTGCTTAGAACCCCATCCTTGAACACTTCCAGGGATGCGGCATCTGTAATGTCCCTGGACAACCTGTTCTGGTGACTCACCACCCTCACAGACAATGTTTTCTTCCTAATATCTATTCTAGAGCTACTGTTTTTTCAGTTTGAAGCCATTACGCCTTGTCCTATCACTACATGTCTTTGTCAGGGCCACTCTCCAGTTTTGTTATAGGGCCCCTTTATGTCAAATATACTGCATGGCTCAATCGTAACATTTCCTTAACGTGTCCCTTTGGATTAGAGAAAAGCTGTGTAGAATCTACAGAGCTGAGAGAATAAATTTTAAAACTAAAGAACACTTTGTTTTTTAGATTTTTTGAGGTTTCATATAATTCTTAAGAATAAAATGATCCTTAAAATTTAGAATAGATACTAAATTTAATCATTAGAGTTTAAATTTATCACAGAATCACAGAATATGCTGAGTTAGAAGGGACCCATCCCCAAGAGTCACACCAGGTACCAGAGAGGATTGTCCAAATACTTCCTGAACGTACCCAACCACCCTCTGGGGGAAGAACCTTTTTCTAATATCCAAATTTCTAACCTCCTCTGACACAATTTCAGGCCACTCTGTCAGATCATGCTACTGCTCACAACAGAGAAGAGATCAGTGCCTGCCCTTCCTCTTCCCCTCATGAGGAAGTAGTAACTGCAGTGAGGTCTTCCTTCAGTCTCCTCTTCTCCCGACTGAATAGACCAAATGACCTCAGCCGTTCTTCATACAGCCTCCCCTGAAGACCTTTCACCATCCTTATTGCCCTCCTTTGGACACTCTCTAGCATCTTAATATCTTTCTTATATTGCAGTGCCCAAAACTGCCCACAATATCCAAGGTGAGGCCGCCCCAATTCAGTGCAGAGCAGGACAATCCTCTCCCTCAACTTGCTGTTGATGCTTTGCCTGATGCCCCCCAGGACAGGGTTGGTCCTCTTGGTTTCCAGGGCACTGCTGACTTATATTCAACTTGTGACTGACAAGGACTACCAGGTCCCTTTCCGTGACACTGCTTTCCAGCATCTCATTTCCCAGTCTGTACGTACATCCAGAGTTGCCCCATCCCAGGTGCAGAATCCAGAACTTTCCTTTCTTGAACATGGTTGGTGATTGCCCAGCCCTCTAATCTGTCAAGGTCTCTCTGCAGGGCCTCCCTGTCTTCGAGGGAGTCATCAGCTCCTCCCAGTTATGTGTCATCCACAAACTTCCTTAGTATCCCGTCCAGTCCTGAGTCCAAGTCATTTATGAAGATGTTGAAGAGACATAGAATCCAGTTTTACTGAAAACAAAAATGATTACATCAACTGGCTTCCTTTGATCAGGTAGGTGGGTTACTTTGTCATAAAAGGAAATCAGGTTGGATAAGCAAGACCTCTCACGAAGCTGTGCTGGCTGTGACCAATGGCTGCATTGTCTTTTAGGTGTTTTTCAGTACTTTCCAGTATAATCTCTTCCATCTTTGGGACAATCTTTGCCAGCTTCCAGTCATCTGGGACCTCGCTGTATTCCCTAAACTGCTCAAAAATTGAGAGTGATTTTGTGATTACATCAGTCTGCTCTTCGAGGATCCTGGGATGAACTCCATCAGACCTCATAGATTTGTAGGGATCCAGCTGGAGCAGCAGATCTGACACAATTTCAAGATTGTCTGGGAGTTAATAATTCTTGCAGTCATGGTCCTCCAGCTCAGGGAACTGAGACTCCTTTGTTCCATCACCCATATTGAAAACAGAGGCAAAGAAAATTTTAAACACTTCTGCCTTGTCTCAGTCCTTGTTTGTATGGTGACCACCCTCATCCTGTAATGGGACAATGACATTTCTATACTGCCTATTGCCATTAATATATTTGAAAAAAAATATTTTCATTGTCTCGCACATTATAGCAACGTTTTCATGGATGTGGCTTTATATTGAAATGAACTGCAAAAATCAATCAGAGCAAATATCAGTATTTTCCAAATATCACTTTCAGGTCCTAAAAATTTAAAATGCTTATTCTATGAACATATTTTCTTTTTCTTCAGAGTGGTTTTTTGACTTTGGTTTCTGTAAGATTTATCATTTCAATTCCGTTATTAAAAATAGTTGCAATGATAAACATTCAACAACCACTAGTTACTTAGTTATTTCATTCACAATATTAGGTGCTTTCAAGCTATTGCTATAGTGCTGCAAATTATAATATTCAAACTTCATATGCAATTGATCATTTACTTGTTGAATAACTCATTCTCAGTTATTTTCCATTGTGATTGCTGATAGGAATATTTGGAAGGATGATTAATGTGCTCTAGATACCATGCTAAAGCCACAAGATTTGCAGCTGCACACTTGCCAAAAGAGAGAAAAGACTTCTACTCTGTAGTGCATGTAATCAAGCATCCAGCTGTTGAAAATGTTATAAAATAATGAAGCATAATTGGAGAACTTTTAAGCAGGATTTCTGATCTATCTCATAGCAGCTGACACAAATGAAAAAGCCTAGCAAACAAAAAGTAGCATTGCTTCTTCCAGTCTTGATTTAAAAGGAAATTGATACATGCATACCTGTAAGAAAAACGAAAGTCGACAGAGTGGCTGAAGTAAAAAGAGGGGAGAAGGGATCAACAGAACTATTGACTGTGAATAAACCACCAGAAGCACAGATAGATGATGAAAGAAGTAATTTCCTATGCTATTAACTGCTAAGCAATGGGTTACCAACAGCAACCCTTCCAGAGAATAATGCAGCATTTACTTGGATGCTCAGTGATTAATGGAAAATGAAATACAGCTCCAAACAGTTTCCTTTTCAAAAGTTCTTTATACTTTTGCAAGAGGCAACAATAGCAAAGATCTGCACCTCTGCTGGTGTAAATCAGTGTATCTCCAGGAAAGTCACCAACCCACTGCTCCTATTTATTTGGTGAAAATCTAAGACAAAGGAAGCTGAAATCCAAAGAGTAAATCCTTAGTCGTATGCACAGTTCCATAAATACCTAATACACATTGATATATGCTATGCTGTTAACCTAAGGGACTTTGTGAAACTAATAAAGGGCCAATACATGGAAAACAGGCAACTATAAAGCTATCCCTTGGACAGGACACAAAATGATACATGTTCTGAGCAGGACAAGGGATCAGCTGTGTCAATGCATCTATTTCAGGTAATCACATCATATAAAGTGGTATATAATATATATGTAATGACTTGCTCCTAAAACACTGGAGGTCCATATTCAAACTATTTTTGCATTTTTTGTATTACTTTGGTTAGAAAGCTGTCCCAACACCACACTTTTGCAGAGCTTGGATGAAAACACTACATTTAACTATATATTTATGTTTTCCTGTGATACTTACATGTGTCGTACCAATGGGAATAGTTCCATGTGATCTCAACTTGCCCACCCACAAAAGGTGCTACTTGAGTCTATGCAATTTGGATCGAAAATTATTGTTTATTATAATAATTTTAGAAGGGATTGTGAACTAACTGGTCACAAATAGAAAGCACAAGAGCACCGGAAACCATCTTCACAGAAAAAACCTAGAGAGAATGGTTTATGTGATAATTTTTAATGTATTTCACTATATTTTGATTTGACATAATTTCAGTATCTGCTTTTATCCATTTATTTCCTTCATCCACCTATGTTTCAGTATGATGACAACATAAAATATCTTCATAAAATAAGATTTCCAGAATGAAGCAATACTAAAGGCAAAATCCAATTTGGTGGTTAGCTAATCTTCCTGAACACTCAAAAGCACTGGTTTAGCTTTGTGGTCTGACAGATTGCTGACTAAGAACTAGCCAGTTTTCACAATTCTTTAACTATTTCTGTTTAATTCCTGACATTCATGTAAGTAAGAATGTGATTTATTTAATTGTTAGCATTTCTGCCTGCTAGTTTTCCTCAGACTTTTCCAAATCTCTCACAAGCTCTTCAACAGTTTTATAAATTACACTTGGCAACACAAATTTTTAGCAAAAGATTATATTTGTTTTTCTCAAAATTTCCTGAGTTTCTTAACCTACATCTTCTGTGAAAAACAGAGAGATTAAGTAAATTGAACATTAATAGACCATTCAATTTCCACTGGTATTTAATATTCTTGTGCTTTTCCATAGGAACTCTTATTTTTTATGAAGATTTGCTTCTTTCTATCACAGCAAGAATAAATGAATGCAACATATTTCTGAACCTGAAGTCTCCATGGCAGGAATACTCAAGTGATCATACTTTAGGCATTGCTTCAGGTAGTGTAACAATTTTATAGCAAATGCTGCACATTCTAAGTGGAAGAGACCTTGAAAAGGGATAAAATATGGCATTTCTGTCATATTTGAAAGGATAACATTGATCTTACCTTTGAAGTAAATGCTTTTGTTTTTACAAGCTTAATACAAAACCTTTGTCAGTGAGGATTTGTATGTGTGAGTAATCAATTGGTAGCTAACATAGCAAATATACACAGAGGATAAAACTCTAAAAAACCTGAAACTTGATAGATAAAAAAACATTCAGTTAGAGACTTGATTTTATTATCCTATTTATTTTTCTAATACTTTCAATATGTGCAAATTGACCTATGTAGAAAACAGGTAACATATGACTGAGGTGTCGCTACCTTTGCTGCTAATATTGCTTCTTGCACATTAGTGCACTATTCAGTGCAATTTGCAACATCTTATGTAGTAAGGAAGAAGACATTTTGTAAATAGTGGTCCATCTAATATGAGGGAGAGCCAAGGGTGAGGACCCTCAAAGTGGAATTCCTTTCACCTTTCTTTTCCCATGTATCATTTAGGTGTGCAATCCAAAACTCCCCTGTTGACTCTTTTAATAAGCATTGGAGACTGGAACAATTGTACTGTACTTCTATAAATTAAAAAGTTAGCTTAGAGAATGATAAGTCATTCTCAAGAGGTGTCTAGTGCTTCCTGTTTGCTGTAAAAAGACTAAGATGACTTTTTTTAGGCTAAATACCTTGTTCTCAGATGGCTGGGTTCAGAGAAGTGGATTCTACCACCATAACTTAGGAAATTCTAGAAATCAAGGTGCCCACTCATCTTATTTCAGACAATCTGGAGACTCAGATAGACACTGATCAATTAGCTTTACTGTTTCTCTGATTAAATGTTCCAGCATAACCAGAAGAGTGAGGGACAACTGGATGTGCTACATCTTCTGTGAAGACAGATGTGTTAGGGAGTGAATACATGACAAATTTGACTTTCTTCCAAATATCCATCTTTGCCATGAATGAATTTATATAAAAAATATTCTTTATACTTCAAATAAATAAGAGATTCTATTGAATAATTTGTTTGCAGTTATCTTTCTAAAGCAAAAACATATAAATAACTTAGTGAAATTTAATCCCAGGATTACAGCATGAAAGAATACACTTTTTGAATAACCCAAGCTCATTATAATCTCAGCTTGCTTAAATAGCCTATTTATGTTCTTGCTTTCATGTGTATCTATGAAAGGCACATCCAATGGTACTGAAGGTCATTAATGCACTTGAACTTGCTAATGTCTTTCTGTAAGTGTCATATTGGACTTCTTCTTTATTTCTGCATATGTATAAGATATTTCCTGGATAACCACAGAATGTACTAACACACACTGAATTTTTGTATGCCTTGAGAAACAAAATGCTAGTGATAAGATGCTGCATAAAAATATAAAGTAGTAATTATATGTTCTGTTACACAATTACAACCTTAAACCACAACAATCCTAGTAGCAGTGGTCTGTAGTGCATATGGTGGCTGAGGGAGAGACCTCAGATAAGATACTCATAGCGGTGGTCAGACACCTAAGCGTTTGCTTTGGTGGTTCAAATCTGCTCCATGTAATTTCCAAACTGGAGGCCAGGTAATCAGAGCTGTCTTTTTGCACACTTCTTAGATCAAAATGACTGCTTTTCTTTTGTGTTTAGACTGATACATTTCTGTTGGGCCTACAGAATGGATAATGTGAATTTTTGACTTTTTAAAAGTGTTGCTGGGAAGCTATTCCCACCTTAAAATAATCACTTTATTGCACTTATTGTCACTTAGCCAATACAGTCTATGACTATGACCAAATGTAGGAATCTACATTGAAGCTAGCAATACAGGAGTCCTAAATAATCAATAGAAAGAGTTTCCATACCATTCAAATATCTTAGGAAGACTTGTGCAGATGAATATGTCTCTACAGCAGACATCCAGCATTATGTCAAATGAATTTCATCCTAAAACATTAAATATAATCCAATCCATATTATTGCTTAACAAATATTACTTGCTTACGTTGTGTCTTATAAATAGTGCAAGAATAATTTTAGCTGTTGTTCATATGCAAGAACATTTGCCACTGAAATCACTTCTAAGTAAATATTGCAACAGTCACAGATTATAATTTTGTTCAGTTCTTTTTCTTTATCCTCCTTATTCACAACAGGTAATAGTCAAGGTCAAGTTTCTTATTAGTATGCTAAAACACACTGCTCTTACTTGGGAGTTAGTCTAATAACTTATGAGTGTGAGAGTTGTAAATCTCTGGTACATTTAAAATTTGGCTTCTTGGTGTTAAGGAAGTCAGTGCATAGCCTCAATTTTGCTTTGCTTTGCTTGTATGATTACAAGGGGGTTTCTTATCTTCCTTCTAGGTCAGGTAGTGGATGTTGTCATATCTAAAATTTGTATTCTGAAGTCCTTCTGATTTCAGGATCTTCTGGGGATCGTTTCCAGATCCTCTCTGTTGGCAGCATAACCTCACTGCCAATTTGCCCCACATATATGAAACACTGGAACTCAAAATTCTCATGAAAGAGTATTCCTTGATGAGGAGCTGATGTTCAAAATATAGTTTTCAGTTCACACCTATGTAGTGTGTCAGAAGTAGAGGTGGTCATCCAGTGTAGTCAATAAACTCCCGGTAGCAGCTCCAGTCATTTGTCCATTCCGCAACTCCACCTCATGCATCCAGCATGGCTGGAAAGCTGTGAGGAAGGAATCTACCGAGCTCCTGGTACCATTTCTACAGTTTTCATTCAGAAGTCTGAAAAATCCTGAAAGAATAAGATCACAACATCCTTCCCTCTCAAATGTGAAGATTTTCATGTTGATCTTTAAGACCAAAATGTACTGATCAGCCAAGAAAAGCTTTCAGGTTTTTCAAATCAGTCTCTCCAATTTAAACAGAGGGCTTTTTTTTTTTTTTTTTAATATTCCATGATTTAAACTTTCATTACAATCAAGCATACATAGTTCTTTGAATCACAAAAAGTCTTTGAAAAGATAAGCTTAGTACAACTGCTTAAGCATACTTGTCAGTATCTGCAGAGAGCCTGGGACAATGATATATAATAGGAAGTCTGTTTATTTGCCAGATATTATGAAACTGTGAGCAAGATACCTTCACTGTCAACACTATTAGCTCTTATTTTGTCTTGTACAGCATGTTAAAAGCCCTGCTTAAAGGTGCAGATATGCTCAAATTAGTTTGTGTGGCCTTTCATTTTTTCACACAATTGAATAGACCAAGGACCTTCTTATGTCTATATAGGACCACCATTTATTTATTCAGAGAAGCATCTGAGCATGATTTTAAAGTCTGGATGACTCACTTATTGAGGGAATCTTTGTCTGTACAGAACTTAATAGCATACTCTTAAAGACATAGCATTAAGCTGCTCATTTACTTTTTTTCATGTCTTATTATTTACATTCTTTCTGATATAAGAGAAAAAAAAGGTTATATCAGAAAGAGATTTATAGATTTTCATCTTGATCTTCAGGTTTTGTTTGTTTGTAATTAATTTCTTAGCTTAGTCTCCTAGAACTCTTAAAATTTTCAGGAATTTCCCTTTATTTGTTTCCTTGATTAAATGTATTGTGAAGCTGAAATATTTTTCTCTTTAGCTTAAACGCATCGTGAGTTTAGCTGCGGGGGTCATCATCTTCAACTGAGTTTAACACAAACTTGATTTATGATTGAGTTGTGAAAGGTGGACATTAAACACATTGTTTACTACATTTTTTTCCATCACACTGTGATTCCTCATAAATTATTCATAGACCATAAAGATGTCTGTTTGGTTAACATTCAAACTCAAACTGAACTTTATTTTGTTAATCTTACTGTTTCCTGCTAAGTAACTTGGGAGAGTTTTGATTTTAAATAGAAGAGGTTCACTTCTATAAGGTATATAAGACTCCTACAAAGACACCAAAACTATGTCAGTGCAAAAAGTCAGCTACAACACAGAGATATAAAAAACCCAAGAAGACTACTAAACCAGCACTGTAATATACATGATATCAAGCACTGTGGAAATGGTGGCTGTAAAAAAGAGACAATACTCTCTCTATTATCCAAGTACACAGTCTTACAAAAAACCCACAACACTGCAGACTCAAAGACATGATTCCATTTGCTCTATTTTGAAGGAAATTTGCCATAAAGTAATTAAGGTCTTCTGCAAGACCAGCAAAGCAGATCATAAGCAGAAGAGCTGTGTGCATTGCTATGATAAATGCCTTACATCAGTGACAGTGCTGTTGATGAAGGGACATTCTTCACTGGAACTGACCTTTTAAAAGAAGGAAGAACTAGTTGGGGATTTTGGCTGTTGGCTGCAGTTGCCATGAGGTGGTGGAGTTCAGGACCCTAAGAGAAGAGACCAAGGCAAACAGCAGGATACTAGGCCTGGGATTTCAGGATCTGTTTAGGAACCTGTTCACAAGAATCCCATGGGAAACACCAGAGAGAGGAAGGTTCCACAGAAGTTGCTTGCTTTCAACTGTTGTCTCCTCCAGCCTCAAGAATGGTACATTCTAATGATCAGAAAATCAAGCCATGGTGATTGGACACATGCATGGATGAACAACTTGCTCCTGATTCAACTCAGGCATGAAAAGGACACATAAGAGGTGGAAGCATGTAGAAGTTCGAAAATATCTTGGTTTCAAGAAAGCTGTCTGGAAAGTCAAAAAGGCCTTGGGAAAGTGTATTGGGAGAATGTTCAAAGAACCTCCCTGGCTGATAAGACTCAATCAAGTCTGCAGACACCTGCTGCCTCAGTATCTCCAAGCTGCCCGCATTTGACAAGATATGTAGGTTTCTGTGTACTCCCTAGGCTGGATAGAAACTCTCCTTATCAATCCATCTTTGTTTCTTCCATCTCGTGTTCATTAAATGTAATCTGACCTCGCACTCCTGAGCCCCCTCCATAGCAACGATAATGTAATCTCCTAGTTGTAATATGTCCTCCCATATTTAGCATAAAACCAGCCCCTGAGATGAATATTTATTTCCTGAACCTATATATTGTATGTTGTAACTTCAATAAATATCTCTATTTGTCCCCCGCAAACGGGGACCATGCCTGACCACTACAGAAGCACAGGAAGTCAACCTGGGAGGAATGCAAAATCCCAGAATCACAGAACAGCTGAAATCAACTGGCACCTCTGGACATTACTTAATCCAATTGCCCTGCTCAAAACAGGGCCTTCTACAGAAAGTGGAACAAGGTCATCTCCAGATGAGTTTTGAATATGTCCAAGGATGGATGTTTCATGACCTCTCTGCACAGCTGATTCTTATGTTTGGACACCCTAAATCAATCCCCACAGTGAGGCACCTATGCTGTATAGTCAAAGAGTATGCTTTTCCTCATAGTCAAGAGTGGGATCTAATCTCTATATTACAGATACCTTCTTTCACACCTACTTTTCTAGGAGTAAAAAAAAAAGCAGTGCCTAACTTCTGTGTATAGAAAATGGCAAAGAGTTAAGTATCTTTGAGGGCCTCTAAAGAGAGTTCCTGTCTGCCTAGTTTTAGGTGCTTAAATTAGGCAGACTGATGCTTTCTCAGAGTGTGTCAATTGCTAGAGATGAATCAGTGTAGAAGAATGCAGAAGACATTAATCTGGAAAGCAGCAACTTATTTCCCTTCCAACAGCAATTTCTTTAAAAGATTATGAGTACTGTATGAGTTCAATAAGGAGTTTCATTGAATAAATCAGTTCACTCATTCTATCCCACACAAGTATCTATAAACCAAAAAGACTATAATTTTTTAGTTCACTTAGTCCCATTCATCTACTTAGATGCATTGCTGAGCTACTATTCTGCTTTAAAAATCTTGGCATGTGATGATCTAATCTTTTGCTTGAAAGGTGAATAGCTATATGGGCCACTTCTGCTGTTATTATTATGTTAGATCAACTTCATTGATTCCAACTTGCTGTTACCTAATAAAAATCATAAGCATATGCTCATGCAAATGCTGCAAAATTAATTGCTCTTCAACCCACTCTCTGAGTATGTATCCCCAGGCATAACATTCCAAGAAGGCATAGTAAGAAAGGTCTGAAAACACCTTGACATTTCAGAGGGCTGCGAGGCTCCATGCCCTGTGCTTTGGTGCTGCTTACCCAGCATTTTGGACCAGAATTAGAAACACTTACCTCCTGGAGACCTTGCCTACCACTTGTTACAAGTAACTGGACACCCTTCTTATATGAAAATACAATTTAATCTTACGGGTAGCAATAAAACGGAGTGTAAATAAACTGTTATAATCTGACCTTGTCCCAACAGTGATGGCAAACTGAATGTAATTGTCTACATCCTACATTTTTATTGCATTTGCCTGCCTATGAGACAGTAGCTTTCAAGCAGACTTAATAATTGTGACACTGCCTTCACTGTGCAGGACCACGAAGTCAAGGAGGACTGGAAGCTTCAGAGATGATTGTGAAACGGGCAACTTCTTGTTACAAAGGTAGCTGGTAAGTAGAAGCACATCAGAGCCTAATTTTAATCTGAGCTTTGTTAAAAAAAATAATTAATCAAACTATGACATACTTTAGAAACAATATGATTTTTTTTGCTCAGAATTTTTTTTAATATTTTATTAAATCTTCCTTATGCAGTAAGATTGGTTTACACTGTTTTTATATGCATCCTCAGTCTGTAGACAAAGTTACATCCTTGGTAAGAAGTATGAGTAAGGTTGACATAATTTGCCCTATAGTACCCACCATGGTACAATAAATCCATCATACTAGGTAACATCCATGGAATAGCAGTCTACAGCCTAGAGGGAAGTGCCTTTTTATGTAACTATTTGTTAGGTATTCATTTTCTTTGACATTCAAAATGGGACTGAAAATTGTAAAAGCCTATAATTTTGATTGTTTTAACCTACTTGTAGACATGGTTTGCATGTGCAACTTGATAATGTTGGGTAAATGTTTGGATTTGATGAACCTAAGGGTCTTTTCCAACTTTAATGATTCTATAATTACATTATTCTATAATTCTCACCTCTGTTTCCTTCCATCAGTCTCTATGGCTTCTCAGCAGCAGACTTTTTACCCCTTGAGAACTGTGTTTAACTATTAAATGCTGATGTGCTGTTTCCCTACAAAGGTAAAATGAGATTAGAAACTTGACTGTGTGTGATGATAGGAACTTGACTGGAAATAACACTGTTGTCACATTTTAGTCACCCTGAAATATTTATTAAATTTTTTTTCTTGTAATTTATCTTCTCTTTTCTTCTTACAAAATTCTACTGTTATACTTAAATAAATCGCTCACACAATGAATATCCAAGTAATTTTGTCACACATGATACAAAAATGCTTTCACAGAGCCACATTAATCTCAGTTTGTGTATTTGGGCTTACATCTAATTTTGCAAAAAAATACTGTTATAATGAGACATATGGTGTATGGATGAGTGAATCATCTTCACTCCCTTTTCTTTCTATGGAGAGATGACTATTTAATGCTTCCTATTTTAGAGACTTACTTAAAACAACAACAGCAGCAACAACGACAATAACAAAAAAGCATGGGATAAGTTACTTTCAGGAAGTTCCTAACATTTCATATTGACTATATAGTGATCCTATAATGATCCTTAAGTTAGATAACCAACTTTTAAACTGTCTAATGAATATAAACTAACTGTATCCCAATACAACCAATAAACCTTCATTGAATGAACCCTGAATGAACCTTGCTGAATGTTTTGACTTTACTCATCTTACTTCTCTTTACCTTGTCTTGGTATGAAATGACTTAATATTTTTAGTTTCTCTTTGCACATGAAGTACACAGCACAAATAATGCTACTTCTTTACCAAGACTCCATTAAAATTTTAAATTCTAAATATAGTGCAAAAAACTAATATTAGATACGGCCCTATTTTATTAGTTTTGACAAATGATTCTTATAATTTGAACTTTCTCTCTGTTGTACTTAGAAAATGGATTAGTTTTTCCTTTAAAGGTCATAATATACTAATTTTATGTTTAGTGTGATCTTTTCTAGTCATTATGCTAGTTGCGTTAAAATGGCCTTTGACAAAAAATATTAAATACTTCAAGTTGCAAGTTGGCAAATTTGTACTTTGTTAGATATGCTACCACTCCCCATTCTTGCCACTAGACTCAAATCTATTCATATGTATCAAAAGCTAGTAATCACATGGATTGTTAGAACCTACAAGGTGGAAATTATTTTCCTCTTTTCTTGCCTAAGATAAGGAATGTTCTCTGATTGCCACAGTTCTACAGTTTGGTCCTCAGAAGCAAATAATCTTGAAAAAAATTATTCAGTCACAAGCCAAATAAGAAGCATGGAAATGATTTGGGGTTTATTTTTATTTGAAAATTCAACATTTACTTAGTGAACCTAAGCTGTATGTTCATGAAGTTGTTTCTATACTTTTTTCTCTTCCTTACTCTTTGTATAGATACATCCCCACAATCTTATGTATTCATATATTTGCAAAGCAGATGGTGAGAGCTTGCCATATGCATGTATGCTGAGTAAGGTTTAACCCACAAAATTGATTTTCTTTTCTCCTTGTCACTTCATACAAAATACCATTCATTCTTACAATAGGAACCATACTAAATGGAAGTTCATTACAGTGACTCTTCCAAAAATGTAAACAAGAGCAATGATAAAACTTCTTATTTAGCAGTCCCAGGGCATAAACTGTATTTTAATAAATTCAGGGAAATAATTGGTGAATTAATATTTTTTTTCCAATTTTTGTTTGCTTATTGAGTCCACAAAAGTCTTGTTTCATTCAGATATACAGAAGTCTCCATATATCCCAAAGACAATTTTTCATGTCCAACAATTAAAGCCAAAGACACATGTAGGCACAGTATAACACATAGCTAATTTACATTTTTATTGTTCTTATATTTTTTTAAACACACATTTAATTTTGAGAAATATATATGTGTCTGCTTCTACAGGTTCTTATGAACAGGTATAAAACCTTTGTTTGCTTGGTTACTTATGTCCGCTTATTGTCTCACTCTGTTTTAGTGACAAAGAAGTGATTAAAATTTTACAGTAAATTTTACTTGTAAGTACTATTGATTTACTGTTGGAAACCAATGTTGATATGTTGCATTGAAGTTTGAGTTCAGAGAGGTGGATTGCAACATATAATAGTGTCATTCAATACAGAGAGCATATAGGAAGGACTTTTGTTCCACACTGCCAGTAAAACAAGCTATGTGAGTGCTCTCGGTATGCATTCATAGGGTACTTCTCAAGACATGAATGTGAGGGTGGGAGAGAAGAAAGGAAAAGAAAATTTTTTATCTTCAGGGGAATTTTTGGGTTATTTAGAGGAGCTTTATTATGGATCTGTAGCTGGACTAGTCAGTCAGACTACAAAACAAACAAAACTGTATTTCCCTAAGTGCATCATCTTCCTCAAACAATCTTTTAAAAGGAATAAGAATAGCAAAGCTGAAGAAATCTGGTGAAAATATTTTTATATGTTTCTGTATGTTAATGTTACCCTCTTTTCTTTAAAACAATACTAGTAAGAATGCAGAGTATTTTAGAAGAAAGAGGTGTTTCCAGCCTGTTTGACAGTTCAGGTGCAGTATATCAATAAAGAAGCTGGAAAAGTGCAGTGACTAAAGAAATGATTTATTGATACTTTAGACTTGTTAAAACAGGTTAATGTCAATGCAATTAACTTCTGAATTGTCTGCCTAGTGCAAAGTGAAAGCTGACAGAATAGCTTTAAAACCACATCCTGGACAAAATGAGAGCATCAATGAGTGTCCTTCCTCAGATAAGACTGAGCCTGTTTCAGTAAGAAAAAAAAAAGGTTTATTTTGTAGGAAACTATTCAAGCAATGGGCCAGTGAGTAGCATACTGATCAAATAGTTTCAGAGTTGTAGAAAGAAAAGGAAGATGGGATAACAAGGCAATCTATAGAAATTAGAAATTAGACAAAGTTGAAAGTAACACTACTGCGTGATCAGCAAAAGGCCAGGTTGCAGGATGTCAACTTCATTTGCAAAATATTAGATATTAATTGCATTGATTGGATGAAATTCTGCCAGGAAAGTGAATAAAATCTTCATAATTTACTCAATTATGTAATGCCATTATAAATTAGCAAAGAAGTTTGTTAAGATATTCACACTGCTTCTTACTGGAAAGTTAAAGTATAGGTAAACCATGGCAGGTTGAAGTTGACACCAAGAAAATTTATAACTGTGAAAAAGTGCTATAAAGGAAAAGCAGATAATAATTAAAAAACCCCCTCACATTTCAGATGATCATTTAAATAAAATTTCATGTGTAAAACATCATATCACTTATTTAAATGAAACTTTTCTGTTTCAAATTTCAATATGATATTGTAACAATTGATTTTAGCCCTATATACTTTATATTTGATACGTCATTGCTCCTTGTGTAAACAGTGGTTCACAAAATTTCATCCATTTCCATTTATTGTCCCTTTGCTGTTCATGATCAGAGGCAGCTGCCCTGTAGAACTCCAGCCTATGCTTTCAGTGATGTAGAGCAGCTTTATAGTGAGTTCCACACTGAAATGAGAGCACAGGGACAACAGAAAGGGTCCTGAATGAACTTTTCCAATCCCTACAACAAGAAGCACCATAGGGTCTTGAATTAGGTTACAGGGCTGTATTTCTTTTGATAAGAGTAGCCCTGATAGATGTTAGTTTATGTTAGAGGTTTGGATGGCTTGACCCCACAGCTGTCAAGAACCAGGGCTGCCTAAAAATGGTATAAATTTATATTTCATGCCCTCAAACCTCTAAATTTCATCTGCAGTGAGGCTTGCCAAGAGTTACACTGCACACATTTGGAGGGACTCTCTGTAGGCAGGGAATTATAAATAGTGAAATGGCAAGAGAATGAAAATTTCAACATTTTTATGACATCTCACATCTTAAAGGAATGCTAAAATTTGTTTCTTTTCCACCAGAAAGTGAAAAAGGCAAAAACATATTTTACTGGAAGATCCCATCCAAGCCAAGCTGTTCTATGATTCCATGAAGCAACAAAATTTCCCGGTTAATCAGATTAATTTCCCATATTGTGGCAGGACCATTAGTCAGGCGGATTTCTGAAGTTCATCTTTCTAGAACTACCTCTTCCCCCAAATCTCCCGTAACATCTGTTGTGGTTTAAGCCCAGCTGGAAATTAAGTGCCACACATTCACTCAATCCCCACCAGCAGGACTGGGAAGAGAATTAGACAGGAAAAGGTAAGAACTCATGGATTGAGATGAAGATAGTTTAATAGGGAAGGCAAAAGTCACTAACACAAGCAAAGCAAAACAAGAAAGTAATTAATTTCTGCCCATGGGCAGAAAGATGTTCAGCCATCTCCAGGAAAGCAGTCCCATCATGTGTAATGTTCATTTAGGAAGACAAACACCATAATTTCAAATGTCCTCTCCCTTCCTTCTTCTTCCTTCACACATCTTTTGAACATGTACAGGGATGGTGGTATCACTTTACCTGTACAGCCTATTTCAAGGTGTGAACACTCTCCCAATGAAGATTCTTTTCCTAATATTCAATCTAATCTTCCCCTGGCACAACTTAAGGCTATTTCCTCTGGCCCTGCCACTTGTTATCTGGGAGAAGAGAAAAATGCCCACATCCTTTCAGGTAGTTGGAGAGAGAGCTTTAAAGCTTTATCAGTTAAATTCAGTAGTTAAATAAAAATGTAATTTCAGTATAGTAAAATCATTATAAAGACATAAAAAATCCATTGATCAGACATAATTAGAAATTGTCTTACCTGAATTCGCTTGATATATTGTCTTTAATAATATAAGTAATGAAATATATACTCCCTTTCAGAGATTCTGAAGGAATTCATATGGGGCTTGGTCCACCTTAAATAGCCACTGATTGTTACTGTTATTCTTCTAAAATGGAGATTTCAATGAATATTTTTTGGCAATATGTTAGCTGGTTATGAGAAGACAAGTGAAAGTGTTTGAGTGATCTTTAGTTGTTGTCACTTGTTCTCACATTTCATATGGTATATTATCAATGCCTCCAATGGTAATAGGTATTCAGTTTTATGTGTGTATGCTCTTTCTGTTTGGGTTATGCTTGCTGACCTCACTGACTGCTTTCTCCAAACATCTTACTTTGCTTTTTCTGGGAAAATGCCTGACTTTAGGAGCTGTTTAGAACTTACTGAGACCTATTGCTCTCACAGTTATTAAGTGTCTTGTTCTACTTTGTACGTATCACAAATGTACAATCTATAGCAGAACAGAGGTAAATTGCCTGTAATGTTGTCCTGGTTATAGTAGCCAGGATCAGTTTGTCACTGTGTGGGTGTGTATTCTAAACCCTGTATGTCATTTTTCTCAGGAACTGCTCACAATGGCACATTTGCAGCAGCTGCCCAGGACACACTCTATCCCTCAGGCTACAAACTGGGTGTTTAGGAACTTCTGTGGGATAAGAAAGTTTTCCTGTCTTCACACCAATAACTCAGGTGTGATAACTCCCTTCGAGGGAGCCATTAGTACCTTCACACCCAGCTGAGGGGTCATATCTGGTAATGGGCCATCAGGGATTCCAAAAATATGCCATGATTGACGTCACAGAGTAAATCGCCCATTGTAAAACTCTCCACCCTGGTGGAGGGACTGGGTGTTCCCATCTGAGCCCAAGCATAGATAAGCTTGGGATTTTCGGACTGGGATCTCTTGTCAGATCCAGAGGAGGGCCAGAGCCTCGACTGGACTGAGGCTGCCACTGGACTGCAACCATCATTTTCACCAGCAGGTTTCATCCTTTCTTTTTACTTTGAACTCAGGGGGGCCACGTGGTGCTCAGCACAGGGGTTGATGAGCTCCATTCTGCTCATGCCCTGTTGTGCTGGGCTGCACATCTATTTTTGGGAGTCAAATGGATTTTTCCTTCTGTATCAGTGTGCTTTGTGATTTTTTAATTTTTTTATTATATTGTTATTCTGACTTGCAATCCCTTTCTGAGTTGGGTTCCTTTCTCCTGCTGGTTTAATTCTAAATCAGCACTAATGTATTATTATGATAATTGCTTGTTAGCTTATTTCATATAGTATCAATTCTCACATAATTTGGTCAAATATTTTCAAATTTTTATTATTTATGCTGTAAACAATATAAATGCATCAATGTGAGAGAAGTCTATGTAAGAATATTAGAAGTACTTTTTACATATTTTCATGTATTTACCACCCCTTCTTAACTGTTACAAAGGTACTTGTTTCCCAAAAATATATGGATTAATGCTAGTAAGGAGAAGATGCCACTATCTGTGGTCCAAACTATCTTTTGATATAAGTAATCTGACTGTGTAGTAGTTGTGAGGTAAAATATGGCTCTCAAGTGATCCTTTTTGTTTTTATACTGTATAAAGTACATGTGACAACCTTCATATCTCAGTTTGACAGACACTAAACAATGACAACAGTTACTACTGTGGCTGCACTGGCTCTTCATAGCTTTCTAATTTTGTACTAATTTAAAAGACAAAAAATATAATATTGTGATGCAATACTTCTACACCTGGTTATTTGCCTTCCTACTTATTGCTTTCTTCACTTCCTGCTTTCTTACTGGAGAAATGTTGCAAGGAATATTCTTTGAATATTTATAAATTAAAACCAGGTCAATCTAGGTGAAAGAAGAATATTTAATAAATCCTATGCTGCAAAGGAAAATCCTCAGAGAGCCAATTCCAGTTCTTGACCACTGCGTAAATGTGAAAAGATCTTCACATGTCACTACCAGAAAACTGATATTGCTCTTGGTAAAAATTTTGCATCCTCTCAATGCCTATTTTTAGCTATATTCTTTCTGTACCAACTTGAAAAATTTATATATATATACATACAACTATTACTACTTCATTAGTAGTTAACATATAGGAGGGAGCTGTTGTGGCACACAAGTTCTTACATGTTAGGATACTCTGACTTGGAAGGGCCCCACAAGGTTTATGCTAAGTGACTGCCAGCAGCACACGTAAGTGGCAATGGTTAGAAATCCAGGATATCTGTTAGTGATTGCACTTCATAAGAGATGATTAACAAATTGAATAAACAGAGTAATAAATGTGTGAGTAGGGGCATTATGCTTGCTTGACCTTCTTATTAGGTTATTTCCATCATAATGTATTTCACTTGGTGTAGCTATTTGAATATACCATTGTCAACTCACATTCCTATTCTGAATGTCCTTCTCTTATTACTAAATGGATAGATATTAAACAAATTATTTTGAATATGAAATATTAAAAGAATCTCACTATTCAATTATTAATGGATGTAATATTTGAATGATTAGACCTATAATTGTAACTTGTCTTGGGGCTGAACCTGTATTATTTTGTGCGATTGTGTTACACCAGAATAACAGGGACCAGTTCCTGACTTTAATACTAGTTTAAGTGCATAATATTAGATGAACAATTCTATAATGGTTTTGCTAAACTGCCAGCACTTAATCATTTTTCAGAATATGAATCCATGGGTTATTTAATTTACAAAATGTCTGTGTCTCCTCTTTAATCTACTGCTTGCTGGTGTATTACCATCAAGACTATAGGAAAGACACTATGGCTCTTTGAAGAATGGCCTGTAACTTCTTGTGTAAAACTTGGAATCACATTCACTTTTTCATGCTTGAATGGCATTGGTGGTTAATGGATATTCTGTAACTGATTAACAGATCCATCTGCTTTTCTTTCTTTATTGTTTCCAACTGAGAAGCTGCTGGATTATAGAAGAAACTCTCCTTACTGGTCGCTGCATGAATGACCTTTCCTTTCTGCAGTTGAATTTCATCCATATTTGTATTTCATTCCTTAATGTCTTGGAGTCCTTCCATTACAAGGATCTGATCTTTCCCGTGCTCACAGTATTGTCAGTTATGCATTAACAAGGTAAATACCTTTGCATTTTCCTTTCCAAGGTTGTTAATGAAAATATTAAATGGATGTTGATTAGTGTTTCATTGTCTCATTGGAGCTTCATCTTCCCTTATCGGTCTTCGAAATTTCCTTTATCTCTATGAAGCAGTCCTAGAGGAAAATGGCCATTCCTAGATTCCTTCCTCAGCAGCTGGAACAATTTTGTTGAAAATCACAAGGCAGTCATGTCTCTCATGAGCTACTCCAGATTGAAGTAGTTTCCTTGATCTGTTCAATTTAAAATCTAGAGAGTGTGTCAGCATGAAAAATTATCAATGTCTGTATATTTCCCCCTCCATTTCTTTGAAAATCCCTTTCACTCCAGAACTCAGTGTTCATGCTTGCTCCTGGCAGACTTTATACTGACTTTCTTCTAGATCTGGTTTAGTGGAAGGTTTGATGGCTCTTAACAAGGACTCTCTAGTCACAAAAAAATCTGCCTCTCATCTTAAAGCTGTATTCTGAGTTATTTTTCGTCTGTGTTGACTATCCTGCCTTCTCTTCTGTATAATGCATTTGTTTATACTTGGACAACTTCTCATAGCTATCTCTATCATCTCTTCTCTTATAGGACTAGCAGCTTCTCTCTTCTGTCATCCTATCTTCTCTTTCAGCATGTTTCTTCTCATTGCTGCCCACTGCAGCATAGTTGTTCCTAAGTTGGCTACTTTATCCTCCTGCCATGTTCTCACAGTTGTTCTTTTTTCTGGTTTATTGATCTGCCATTCAATTTCTATTGCTCAGTAAACACAGGCCGTCAGTTTTTTATGCTGGTTTCTCTCTTCCACTTATTCTGACGTTCCTGTCTGGGCTTTCTGCTGTTTTCCAAGTCCATATCTAGTTTTCCTATCTTCACCTTCATGAGCCCTATGGGGAAAACTTCACGAAAACTCAGGTTCTATCTGTCTTATTTTTAATCTTCCTTTTTTGGCGAGCAGCTCACTGTTACTTGCTGCCTGAGTAACAGTGTTTGCACTTCTCGCCTTTAAAAGAAATCATAGCTGAGTAAAAGTTACTTTACACAAACTCAGTGTTCTCTCTCATATATTGGTCTCACTGGTCAGCAAACTCCATGTTATAGTCAGACTTTTATGTCTGGGAGTTTACCATCAATATGGCACCTCAAGATATAGGAAAAAAAAAAGGAATTAAACAAGAAGAAGTTAATTTTTTTCCAAGTACATCCATTGCTTTATGCCTGAAGATCACAGTAACATAAGGGTAACCAATGGAAGTGTTTTTTAAGAAAATATTTGCTGTTCCTCTTCTGCTCTCATTCAAAAACATCCATATATCTGTGTTTGTCTCCTATGTATCAGCAAAGGTATCCCAGCAAATACTTGCTGCTCAATGTTTCTCCATATCTGTCAGATGCAATTCTCTACAGAACACCTGGAGAAAAATGTAGTAAAAGTAAATCATTTGAGACAAGGTGAAGTGTGTTCTCTGTTTCTATAATGCATTTCACTGCTCTGCTCTTTCAGAACATGAAGCTGTAATCCAAAGGATGTAACTGATGAAAAGGCAAAATACTCTGCTCCTTTTAATACAATTTCAATGCCTTTTTAATTGAAAATTCCTCTTGGTGGTTGAATCTGACAACTAAATATCTTCAGTAAAGAATTTAAAAATAAGAGTCAGAGGTTGAAGAATGTTGTTTATCCTTCTTGGGCTCAGGATGAACTATTTGATAAAAAAGGTTTTAATTCTATTTCACTCAAAAATACATGTGAATTGATAATACTTTGATGCAAAATAGCTGAAATTTGAACTGTAACAAAACCTAAGTAGTTTAGAATTGAAGATATCTTACTCTTCAAGATCACATGTACTTTAACCTTCCTTTACAACTGGCTGAGAAGAATCCTTTTCCCTGAAAATTTCTTCTGTTTTGTCACTGTTGGTGAAACAAGAGACCTATTTTCTGAGCACAAAATAGAAAATGGATCAGTTAGACCTAAGGCATGATGACATCTGTTTTCTATCTACACTAATATATGAGAAAAATCACAATGAGGTAAAGCAAAATCAATTTCAGAAGCATTAATTGCAGTCTAAAAAATTACTATACTTTTAGATCCTGTAGTTTAAACTGGTATAGCTTTTAACACTCCTGAAATATTTCTGTTCTGAGCAGCATATGGATCACATATAGGACCTGAACTTTACAGTCATTCAAACAAAGTAAAAATTGCAAAGAAAGTGTACTTAAAAGCACACACTATGCATATTATTCACATTGAAGACCTGGTTTTCACATACAATTGGAATGATGGTAATTAGACAAACTAGACTACAATTCTTTGCTATCATTCCCAGAAAAGTACAAGGCTTTTCTTTCTTATTTTGTCACTAGGAATCTGTTTCAAATGGATTAGTGACTATTTTTTCCCCACTAAATGCAATAAATTCTTCAGAAGCTCTTTTGTCTAGTAGTAAAATAGTGCTTTCTGGAAAAATTTGAGTGTAACTTCATTGTTGGATGAAGATTATGAAGATAAGTTGCAAACTCTTTGATTATATCCTAAGTTTTCTGTTGTATAATACATAACCCAGGAGGGGTTTTTACATTTTTATTACAAAAGCTTAAGTTTCAAATAGCTTTGTAAGTTCAATTCTGTTTCCATCCACTTTGAAGACGCAATACAATCAAGACACTTTTGGATGAATTTTAAGAGGTATGCATGAAAAATAATCACATACAGTTTGATCGCAAATAAAGGGGGGTTTATGTGTATTTCCTGTGGATTTCTTTGAAAGTTTTCCCTTTCAGAAGTTCATAAACTGCAACAAAGAAAGGCCTTAAGAGTCAGACAGGAGTTCTAAAACTTTTTGAAAGGATGCTTATTTTAAATTGCTGTAGGCATGACCCAAAGTCTACAAAAGTTAATGCAGTTGTTTCTTTTCAGTAAATTGTAGACTGAAAAGATCTCTGGGTTTTCTAAGTGAAAAAACCTGCATGTTTGAAAATTTTAAACCCTGTTTTTGAGAAATAATTAAGATAATTTGAGTGAAATGTATTATCCTTACAAGAGTTGGACATCTGTGCTGGTTTAGAGTTAAACCGGCAGGAGAAATGAATCCAACTCAGAAAGGGATTGCAAGTCAGAATAACAATTTAATAAAAGATCACAAAATACTCTGATACAGAAGGAAAATTTGTCTATACCACAAAAATACCAGATGTACAGCCCAACATAGTGGGGCACAAGCAGAATGGAGCTCATCAATCCCTGTGCTGAGCACCACGTGGCCCCCCTGAGTTCAAAGTAAAGAGAAAGGAAGAAACCTGCTGGTGAAAATGATGGTTGCAGTTTGGTGGCAGTTTCAGTCTGATCGAGGCTCTGGCCCTCCTCTGGATCTGACAAGAGATCCCAAGTCTGAAAATCCCAAGTCTGAAAATCCCAAGCTTATCTATGCTTGGGTTCAGATGGAAACTCCCAGTCCCTCCACCAGGGCGGACACTTTCACGAGTGATTTACTCTGTGAGGTGAACAATGGCATATTTTTGGAATCCCTGATGGCCCATTACCAGATATGCCCCAGGTGGATGTGGAGGCAGGAGAACTTCCTTATCCCACAGAAGTTCCTAAACACTCAGTTTGTAGCCTGAGGGATAGAGTGTGTCCTGGGCAGCTGCTGCAAATGTGCCATTGTGAGCAGTTCCTGAGAAAAATGACATACAGGGTTTAGAATACACACCCACACAGTGACAAACCGGTCCTGGCTATATTAACCAGGACACATTTAAGTAATTTATTACTAGATAGACTTTGTTTGGAATATACAGTGAGCTTATTATGGATGAAGACTTCCTTTAATTGTCCCTATGAGGTAAATATAACATTTTGCATTCTATTACCTGAAAATTAAAACAAATGAAAACCTCAAAAGAAACACCAAGAACAAATAAAAACAATCAAAAGAATGAGGAGGCATTGAGGCTGGTTCTGACATTTCAAGACATAAATTCTAGGAAGTAATAGAAGGAGTTACTTCCAAGGCTTGACTGGCTCTTCATATTTATTAATGATTTTTACATGGAAGGTATAAGCAAGAGAACACTACAGGTAGCTGAACTTTTATAAAAATTTTGCAAGACTGTACAATATTTATGGCTATATTTACAGAATCACAGAATATGCTAAGTTGGAAGTAACTCAGAGGGATCATTAAATGCAACATGTAGCCCTGTATGGGACCATCCTAAAGAATCACATCATGTACCTGAGAGAATTGCCCAAATGCTTCCTGAACTCTGTCAGGCTTGATGCTTTGACCACTGCCCTGGGGAGCCTGTTCTAGTGCTCAACCACCCTCAGGGGGAAGAACCTTTTTCTAATATCCAACCTAAACCTCCCCTGACACAGCTTCAGGCCATTCCTGTGGGTCCTGTCACCGGTTACCACAGAGAAGAGATCAATGTCTGCCTCTTCTCTTCCTCTCATGAGGAAGTTGTGACTGCAATGAGGTCTCCTCTCAGCCTCCTCTTCTCCAGGTTGAGCACACCAAGTTCCCTCAGCCACTCGTCACAATGCTTCCCCTCAAGGCCCTTCCCTATCCTCATTGCCCTCCTTTGGACTCTCTCTAACAGCTTAATATCTTTTTTGTATTGTGCTGCCCAAAACTGCATGCAATATCCAAGCTGAGTGCATAGTGTAACAGACAATCCTCTCCCTCAACCGGCTGGTGATGCTGTGCCTGATGTCCCCCAGGGCAGGGTTGGCCCTCCTGGCTGCCAGGGCACTGCTGATTCCTATTCAGCTTGCCACTGATCAGGACCCCCAGGTCCCTTTCCATGGCACTGCTTTCCAGCATCTCGTTCCCCAGTCTGTACATACATCCAGAGTTCCCCCATCCCAGGTGCAGAATCCAGCACTTCCCCTTGTTGAACTTCACATGGTTGGCGGTTGCCCAGTCCTCTGATTTGTTGAGGTCTCTTTGCAGGGCCTCCCTTGCCTTTGAGGGAGTCAACAGCTCCTCCCAGTGTTGTGTTGTCTGCCAACTTGCTTACTCTCCCCTCCAATCCTGAGTCCAAGTCATTTATGAAGATGTTGAGCACTGGGCCTATTGTACTAGGATTAATGACGACTGCTTCAGGAACACTCAAACTTCTAACAGAGCAGAAATATAATGAAATATAATACTTTGTTTTCTCCCAAGATATTCTGGTTCCATTCACTTTTATTTACAGCACAGTATTTGTTTTCCTCTAAATCTGTGTGTAATATTACATTTGAAGTTTTTAAGTTACGTTGGAGAACTGGACCTAACATTCAATAGTATAGAAATTGCAGCAGTTTCACTAAATTTTGACTAGACAAATGGTGTTACTAGAGATTATACAACTGTTCAACCTATGAAGATTTAAGAGTTTAGCAGAAAGTGTGAAATATTGTTCAGCTAACTAGAAGTATTGATGCCTGAAAATGACTTCAAAGCTTAAAGGAATTAAACTAGTTGAAAAGTAAGTAGAATAATTCATTGTGTAGAACTTATTCTATAAATTTAGTTAGAGCAGTCTAGATTACTGACTGCAGACACTTTCCCCTGTGAATTGATCTTTTCCTACTGTGAATTGCTCGTGAACTGATTTTCACTTGATTAATTATAAATTTTATGGGAATGGGGTAAGAACAGTCTCCACATCACCTAACTTGAGCGAACTAACACAAGTATCTGAGACAGCAGGCTAATCTACCAGGCTTCTTATATACTCAGTGGAAAAAAGATAGACTCCTCCTCAGGGAGAATTTAGAGAGTTTTTAGGTTCTTGCTCTGATTTGCAGTGCTTTCATTATTCTTTACAAATTCTGAAGATATTCTTGGTTGTTTCTGTCACTTGAAATGGATAATATCCCTTAGCACTCTGAATCTGTAATTTGGTCTTAAAAAAATTAAAATTGTACTAGTTTGTTTAAACACACTAGGACAAAAATTTTGCCTGCGCATAACAAAAAGAATACATAGGTATGTTCAGCAAAACTGTCTCTTCCCCCAGGAGAGAGTAAGTAGAAATGACAGGAAGGTCCAGCTGGGGCAGAAGCTATTCTCCTGAAGCCCTGCAAGTAGTGTAGTATCATAAAATGGTTTGTGCTGAAAGGGACCTCACAGATTAGCTAGTTCCAAGCCCCCTGCCATGGACAGGAACACCTTCCACTAGATCAGGTTGTTCAGTGACCCATCCAACCCAGCCTTGACTGCTTCCTGGGATGGGGTATCCACAACCTCCTTGGGCAACCTGACCCAATGTCTTACCACCCTCATAGTGAATGATTTCTTCCTAATATCTAATCTAAACCTCTTGTTCCCCCTTGTCCTACACCAATAGGCCCTGCGAAACAGTTTGTGTCCATCTCTTTTTATAAGACCCTTTATGTTCTTTAAGGTTGGAATAAGATCTCCCTGGATCCTTTTCTTCTCCNTGGGATGGGGTATCCACAACCTCCTTGGGCAACCTGACCCAATGTCTTACCACCCTCATAGTGAATGATTTCTTCCTAATATCTAATCTAAACCTCTTGTTCCCCCTTGTCCTACACCAATAGGCCCTGCGAAACAGTTTGTGTCCATCTCTTTTTATAAGACCCTTTATGTTCTTTAAGGTTGGAATAAGATCTCCCTGGATCCTTTTCTTCTCCAGACTGAAAAATTGCAGCTATCTCAGCCTGTCTTCACAGGAGTTGTGCTTCAATCTGCTGATCATTTTCATGGCTTTCCTCTGAACTTGCTCCATGTTATTCCTGTTCTGGGGACTCCAAATTCCTCTGAATTGGCATTACATCCCTCAGTTGTGTCAACCATGCCACACAGCTTGTTATCTGCAAACTTACTGAGGGTGCACTTGATCCACTGCCTGACATTGATGAAGACATTAAACAGATACTGGTCCCAGTAAAAAATTCCAAGAGACACCACTCACATCTCTCTCTGGACACGGAGCTGCTGATCACTACTTTCTGGATATGACCTTCCAAACTATTTCTCATCCACCTAATAGTCCATCCATAAAATCCATAATTCTATGATTTAGAAAGAAGGATGTAGTGGAGGATCATGTCAAAGGCCCTACAGAATTCCAGATAGATGACATCCAGGGTTCTTCTCTTGTCCAGTGATGCAGTCACTCCATCAGAGAAGGCCCCTATGCTGGTTAGGCAGGACTTGCCCTTGGTGAAACACTGCTGGCTGTTTTGAATCACTTCACTGTCCTCCATATTCCCTAGTAGAGCCTCTAGGAGGATCTGTTTCATGATCCTCCCAAGAACAGAGGTGAGGCTGAGAGGTTGGTAGTTCCCAAGGTCCTCCTTTCTACTCTTTCAAAAAATGGGTGCAATATTTCACTTTTTTTTTCGGTCATCTAGGACTTCACTTGATGCCATGAGTTTTTGAATATCATGGAGAGTGGCTTGGCAACTACATCAGCTAATTCCCTCAGGACTCTGGGATGCATCTCATCAGGTTCCATAGGCTTATTATGTTCAGGTTCCTCTGGTGGTCATTACCCTGATCTTCACTTACAGTGGGATGGACTTTGCTCCCCCAGTCCCTGTCTTACAGTCCATTTACTCAAGAAGTGTGGAGGAGAGGTTACCAGTGAAGACTGAGGCAAAAATATTGTGCAATGTCTCCTCTTTTATTGCTACCAGTTAGACTGTTCTTCTCATCATGTGGGATATGCTTTCTTTGGCCTTTCTGTTCTGACTAACACACCTGCAGAAGCCCTTATTATTCTTTGCATCCCTTACTGAGTTCTGCTCAAGCTGCACTTCTTGACCCCATCCCTACACAAGTGCACAGTGTTCATAAACTCTTCCCAGCACACCCACATGTCTCTGCTTCCATTGCCTGTGTAGTTTCCATGTGTTAGCATAACCATAATGGAATTTCAAACAAAGTTAATGGTATGGATATTTAGTCAGTTTTAAAACATTTTGCAATATATGGCATCACTAATTAAAAAATCCATTAGGCTGATGCACACACCATGAGTGAGTTATTTTCACAGACAACATGGGCTAAAATGACCTAGCTATACAGCCAGTGGTCTAGATATCAGTAGCTGTGCTGCAATTTCTCTTTATTTGGCTACACATGTCTACCTTCTGGGCAGATTTCCTTTCTTAGTTTGAAGAGCTGAAAAGCAGGGTTAAAAAAGGGTAGTTTAGAACTGCCTTTTGCTTGCTCTTTGTTGTCCTACGAGGAGTTTACCAAAGATATGATTTATTGTTTTTGCTATCTACCTAGGTCAGCTGATCTCTTATACTTTATATTTGAAATATCAATGCTTGCAGCTGTGATTTCAAAATTGGTTTTCAATTAAAAGTTAGCAGCATTGACTTACTAACTAGACAAGTAACTAGCATCCAAATAAATTTACTTAAACAAAAGTCTACAAACCTCTGTTATAGATTCTTTTCCAGATCTGTAAAGAATTGTAGAACAAATTCTTTAATAGAATTTGTAACTATTGTAGAAATCCAACAAGTAGAATGAGTTTAAGGGCTAAGGGTTTAATTAGGTCCTTCCAGATCAGGAGGATGCAAAGAATTTCAGTTTACAATAATTAAATAATTATTTGAGATAATCTTGGGCACATCAGTTGATGTATTGGAAAACTTATGTAAAGGATTACATACAGGAACAACAGAAACAACAAATGTGCAAAAATAGACAAAAAGAATGAGGCAACTACGGACCACTAATGGCAATGAGAGTATGCAAGAGGTTACCAAAATTCAAAACAATCTTGAAAAAATTGAAGTTGCAGTCAGAACAGAATGAGATTTATGAGGCAAACAAGAGCTTTCAAATAGGAATAATCTGCTGCATAATTAAAGAATGAGAAACCAATTCTTCAGAAAAAGAGTTGGAGTTACAGGAGTTAGCAAGTGAATACAGATTAGCAATGTCACGCTGCATCAAACAAATTTATAGAATGTGCCAACACTAGTATAGCCTGTAAGACACATGCATATCCTGAAGACAAGAGTGGTTTTCATTCCCCTCCAGTCTGAAACAGGCGTGGCAATTTGTGCCAGCTTCTTTCCACCTTCTCCTTAGGCTCTAAAGAAGTCCAAGTAATGACTAGCAACTTCGTAGTCCTCCCTCCAGTTCTGTTTTTGCTTTCTTCCCTTCCTCTCCTCTTCCATTTACTAGTTTCTGTATTATTTACATGGATTCCCATACTCTGAGGCAATCAAGAGCTCCTGACATTCTGCCTAGCAGTGCTGGAAACTTAGTATCTTTCTCAGTTGTGAACTTCCAGCCTCTTGGATGGAAGAAGCAAAGTCCCCAAGGAATGGATTTTTGATCTCGTATATTACTCTATATTCCTTTCGAGAAAATAAGACCCCATCCCTTGATTAGCAGGTCTAGGAGTTATCAATAACCATGGATTTGATTTTGCCATGGTTTGTCTATTGGGAGAAAAACACCTTTACATTTTTAGAGGTGAGTCTCTTAAGCCTAAGTACTATGTTCCATTTGGGATGTGGATTTAGTTCTGAACAATTCATCTGAAACAGATATTTCTCTCTGCTCCCTGAGGGATTTATTGGCAAAACTAGCCATCTATTAACATTATCTTGGGACTCCACACAGTGAGAATAGATGCTATAAATCTTAGTTGCATAAAAAGCCAGAAGCTATAAGGTTTTACTGGATAGCAAAGAGAAAATTCCAGTAAGTTCAAACCTGTTTATTTTACTTAGAGTGAAAGAACATTCTGAGTGAAGCTTGGCTGGAAACATCCTTGGTGACAGCCATTTTGCCCCCCTCACATTAACCAATTATACATCACACCTTGCTCTTGCACACTATTTCTCAAATACATAAAATGATTTTGCATGGGCCATGAGAAATAACAGGGACTAACTATTGTTACTAATTATTATGTCAACGGTCCTGGTCTTGGATGAGATTAGAACTAATCATAAAAGAAATTAACAAATGTATCTATAATATTACACAGCATTAGTGGCAAGAGTCTACAATTTAAATTTACGTTACTCATCAAGATTCATGTTCCTCAACTGTCAGATAAAATTGACTGTACAGAGCCCAATCAGTTCTGATTATATTTGCAAGTTTTCCCTGACTGATCTTGCTACAATTATTTAAGAAAGTAACAGACTTACTTAAGTGGAGTTAAAAATTTTATTGCCAAGGTAGAAGGTGGTCAGCTATTCAGAGCTTGACAATAAGAGGTGTCCAGAATTGGGGGATTTGAGACTCCAGAAACACTCTTTGATTTGTGCTTCTTAAATTTTATTTTTGCTATACATACTATTTTCCTTCCACTTTCATCATGCATAATTCATTCTGGCTAACCTTATTTGCAACACGTATTTTTTCAGCAGTTACTGTCATATCATCATAGTTATTCTGTTATTATAGTTTATTGCACTGCATTTCCAACCAAATGACTCTAGCAAAGAAACAAAACATGATCACTTATATCAACCACCGGCTTTATTCTAATTTTTAAACAATTTAAATCTTCTGATTAAAATTCTTCCAGATATAAGGTTGGTTTCCATATAGTATTATACCTCTAGTACAGTTTAATTATCCAATAAGTTTTTTAATCTAAGTGTTGTTAGTTTGTTTTTCTGCACAGCTGCAATATCATAACAGGGCTAAAAACCTACCATCTTGTCCTATGGAAAGAATTCATTCTATTCCATTATAGTTTAAACAATCTCATACACTGGTGAAATTTAAAAATTAAGTTATTAAATATGAATCTGGAAGTTGACAAATCTGTTCTGTATTAATTTTATTGGTGTTAGAATAGGTAGAGAATTCATACCTATTTTTAAATTTGTATTAGCTTTTAAACTATTCATAATTCCTGTAAATAAGAAAATAGAGGAAACATTTTGTTACAAATAAATTTTAAAATCTTCATAGGATTGAAGTTTCCCATCTTCTTTAAAATACTTAGAATGAAATTACTGGAAACCACAGACATTTGCATTTACTTCCAAAAAAATAGGAAAAACTTCTAGCTCATATAAGATACATCCTTGTTAATATTCACAATCCTGAAGGTACATAAGTCTCCTGATTTCTCACATCTTGGGCCACTTTTAATTTGGGAAATTATATTTCATAAAATCAAAGAATCAGAATTTTGTGTTAATTAACTGCTCCAAAACAAGAAAGTATTTCTTTCCAAGTCTTTATTTGTATTAGAATTATAGAATCACAGAGCAGTCTGTATTGGAAGATCAAAAAAATCACCTGGTCCAACATTTCATGTGAAAAAGAACCTAGATAAGATTATCTAGCATTCTGTCCAATGACATCTTGAAAACCTTCAGCCCCACGTGCCTGGGGAGGTTTTACCAGGGACTGACTGTTCTTGCTATAAAATTGTCTTTCTTCTATCAAGAAGGAAATTCTCAATTCTTCAAAGATCACCTTGAAATGGGAAGAAACAACTAAACATTTTTACTTTATGAAGGTATCTAATAATTTATATGGGGAAATACAGAACCTGAGTACTCTGAAAGATCCGCAAGCCTATTCCAGAAAAAATTTGGGGCAAATACTTCTGCAAGGAAGCATGCAACTTTTGATCTCAACTCCACATTATTTTCTCTTGCTAGCAATGGGTGTGGTACCACTGGATGAAAAATAGTAACCTGATGGCTTGATTTTTAAGGGGTGATTTATTTATGACAATAGGCGTTACTATTGCCTTTAGTCCTGCAGAGCAAGAGAAACTCAGGATAAACCACTCACGAGGATGTCATTGTGATTAGCAGGCCCATGGACAAGGCTCTGGCAAAAATGAGATTGCCAAGCATGCTACTGGAGAAAAATCAATACATTAAATTCTATCAAAAAATTAAGCAGTCATCCTAGGAAACTGAATAAGAACAAATTATGCAGCATCTAGATGGTTGGTTAGGCTTCTTTCTGGAAAAAGAGAATCACAAAAAAGTTTCTCAGGATAAGGATGGGTACCAATCACACAAAAGTTAAAATCATACAGATGGACTGACCACAGACAGAAATGAGTAAGAGAAAAAAATACCATCAGCTTAACAACAAGGAGGTGTATTTATCCATTATGACAAAAATGAATGCCTTCTAAAAAAGAAGCAGAAGCAATTTCAGACAGGCTGTGGGACTGCTGTGAGGGTTTGTGTAACTATGAAGTAAATGTTGACTTAACATCAACACGTTAACAACTGAACAAGAGTCACAGAGGATTTGTTCTTCCTTAGAGTTATCATATGATGGCCAGGAAATTGCAGCTTTGTAAAATCCCTGATGGGAAAACCTAAATATTTGAAAAAAACCCGAAGAGAGATACTTATTGCAATTCAAAAGCTTCACACATACTATCTGTCAGGAAAAACTTGATGAAAAAGGACCTTGACAATATGTTTCTATTCTACCTGACCTGCCAAAGACATTACCTGAGGAGGAAGAAGAGGGCTTCAGAATCATACCAAGTACAATAGTTCAGACATTCAACTTGAGAAATTGGAACAGAAAATACTGAGAATATGAAATGGAACTACACTGCAACTTCATGGCATTCAATAAAGCATTTGATCACATATGGCAATGAATACTATAGACTGTGATGAAGACACTCAACATTAGCAAAAGAACAGTAACAACCACTGAAATCCTTTATTACAGTGTGGGGAGTAAAGGCCTTGAAGGCAACACACTGAGTAAGTAGTTCCATATAACAGCTGGTGTAAGAAAGTGATGTCTCCTATGCCACATCTCTTCAATCGTTTCCTTGAACATGTTATGTCAAAGGACTCTGAAAACTTTGAAGGAGTGCTATCAGTTAGAGGTAGTAATATAGGTAATCTGTCCTTTGAAGATAATGTAGATTTGATAGGAGGAATGGAACCAGTATGTGGAAATGCAATGACAAAGCTGGGCAGCACTACAATGATATCTGGGTATGGAGATCAGGACAAAAAAATAGCAGTGTAGTGACAATGAAGATTACTGACTCTGAAAAAGAAATAGCTATCAAAAGCAAGAAAGTTGAATGGGGGGACTTATTCAAGTACCTCAGTACTACTACCATGAAAGACAGGAAACTTGAAACAGAAATCCAAAGAATTGCTCTCATGCTAGCAGTGCTCACAGTCCAAAATATAACCTGGAAAGACAAGAGCAACCTCAGTAGATCCAAGAGAAAAAAAAAGGAACTTCTTAGAAATACTGTGTTCCCAAGAGCATTAACAGTGTGAAACAGGTGAGACTCAAACAGCAGCAAGAGAATGAAGAATTCGAGCCTTTGAATTCAGATGTATCTGCAGAATTCAATGGATACCATGTACAGTGCACAGAGCTAACAGCTCTATTATAGAGAAGCAGGATCTGCAGTAATTGGATCCCATGAGCCTCTACTAGCAGCTATGCAAAGAGAGAAGCTGGAAAGGGTTGGTAATGTGACTAAAGCTAAAGTCTTAGCAAACATAATTTTGCAAGGAAAAAAAAAAAAAAGAAGAGAAAAGAGGAGGAGTTGTATGTGGAGAACCTGGTGAAAATATCTCCAGAAGCTGGACAGGAGAGTTTCTAGCAGAACTTCTCGAAGCAGTTAAAACCACCTGAAATGAACGATTATAGTGATCAACTCACTGTGATCCCACCAGGAAGAGAAAAGGAAATGGATTATTGCAGCACAAGGATCTGTTATAAACTCCATCAATACAGAATTTCTAGGAAGTCATATCAGTGTTATTGCATTTTATAAATAGATAAGATGTGTTTTCTTTTTCTTTGCTGCCTTTCTTCTTTCTTGTATTTGTTCAAGTGGTATTTAATAATTTCCAGACCTGCACTTCCTTCCCTAGGTGAAAGGGAAAAAATATTTGCTCAATACATTGCTGTTAGTTGATAAGGGTCAAATCTGGAAGCTTGAGAGAGACAAAACTGTTGCAGTTCCATGTCCCCAGCTTCAGTCAGTTGTGTGACTGAGCATGTATTCTCTAGGCACACCAGGCACAAGCATAAACATGACCTCACTACACTTAAATATTCAATGGTCTACACAGGTCAAAACAGAGAGAGACACAGAGCACTTCCACACAGCAATGGAAGCATTGGCCTCATCCTGCTCTCCTTTCTGCTGAGCAGGATAGAGGTATCCTACTGGGATTATGTATATATGTATATATTCAATATGGATGCCCTCACAGTGGGGCTTAATGTCCCAGTCTGCCCAGTAGCTGGCAGCTGGACATGCAAACCCCTGAGGCCACAGCTGTGCTCCAGCTGCTGGCACATTTGCCCTTGCAGATGCACACACACTCATACAAAGAGCCATCTGGAACTCTCCTGGTCCCCATACCACCATCCCTGTGGTCTCTGTCTTAGAGACCCACTCACTGTCAGGCTACAAGACCACCACACCTGCTTGGTGGCTCACCTGATTTGGTCTTTCCTGACACTCACACACTCCTTTACACACCCACGCTCGCTCCAGTAGCTGGCACAATGGACACATGGGTCCCTGCGACCTGAGGTCCCTCTGCAGTTGCTGGCATCAACATCCACCCACTGGGTTCTCTGCAGCTGCCACCACAGACACACAGGTCCTCCAAACCATGGTCTGGATACAATCACACTCTGAGAGACACACAGGCACATTGGAGCTCCTGATCTGGAAAAGAGTAGAAAGGAATATAGTAAAGACACAGGACAGTCTGTCCTGATCAGGTGCAGGGTCATGGACAAACAGGTGTACCAACTAGCAAATACTTAAACACAACTTCCCCTTCTTCCATCTTTATTTTCACACTATTTTTCCTACCCAGACCACCTTGATTCCTCTCTTTCCTTGCCTTTAATTCCACCCTTAAACTTTCCATAACAATATTTTCCCCTGCACCCCACAACATGTCCTATACCCCACTCAGTCCAAATGGTGCTCTGACATGGACCTATGGTGATGGGTTTCATACCTGGACAGTGGAGCTTCACCTCTACTGGAATAGCCCTGGGAAGTGCCTTGACAGTGTGTTGCTTCCTCTGAGACCTCAGTTTGGGTTCCCACCTGCTCTTGTTCTCCTGTCTGGGTCTGCGGTGATGGGCCTTGAATGGCCTGATGGCTTCTGTTATGGTCCTGAGAGAAGCCAGAGGGTTATTAGGGCTCCCCATCTGCCTTTGTGCTCCTTTGTAGGTCAATAAACAAGCTTTTGTCACACAACCTAACAGTTATAATTGGATGACTGCCATATGGCACTACCTTCTCTTCTGCTGAGCAGTGTAAAAGATTGTACTTGTAACTTCTATTTTTTATTTCAGTTTAACTTTAGCTGCACAACCACCTTCTGTATCCTAGTGCCAGTTTTCTCATTCTGTTGGAGACTGACACAGATTTTTCATGCCTTTTCTTCTGTAGTTTTATATCTAGCTGCAGTCTATCACTGCTGTATTCAGTTTCTCTATGCTCCTTTTTTATTGGGGCAGCTTACTTCTGGTGTAAACAGAATCCAGGAGATATTGGAATTGTGAATGCCCATAACTCAGATCATTAGACAGAAATGCAACACTTCGGATGTTCCTGAGGTCCTCAAACTCAGCAACACTGTACTTCTGTAGTTGAATTTCAGCTGGATTCAGGATGTTGTCGTGAAAACTTCTATTTCAATGGGTACAACAGTACCCATTGCTTATATGACCTGTGTTCCTAACTATTATATAGATAGTCATATTAAACTGGGTTCTATGATAACCACAATATACTTAAAATTTAATTAGCACACCAGAACAAGGAATATCTAATTGAAATTCATGATGAATCTTTCCACCTGTGGTGCTTCATTTCAAATTTGAATGCTTTCATCTTTGTACTATGCTGCACCATCCATGCAAAAGTCTCCGGAGAGTCACTCAACCCCTCTCCTAATTTTACTTTAAATATTTTACTTTAAATTCATTAATTCCTATAAGGCATTATCTGACATGTG
>VXAU01000198.1:50951-91212 GCA_013399695.1 Formicarius rufipectus
AAGACCTAGTGATATAGGGAAAAAGGAGTATGTGGCTGGTGGGGCATAGAAATGAACAGCAGTGGACAACAAATCTTAACAGTCACTAAGAGACTGCTGAACTCAGTGACCAGGCTGAAGGGAATGCATCCTTGGATCATAGAATGGTTTGAGTTGGAAGGAACCTGTAAGTTTATCTAGTTCCAACCCCCATGATGTAAGCAGATATACCATCCACTAGGCCAGGTTACTTAATGACCCATCTGGCCTATCCTTGAACACCTCCAGGGTTGGGGCATCCACAGTTTCTCTGGCCAACCTGTTCCAGTGCTTCATCCTCCTCACAGTAAAGAATTTTTTCCTAATATTTAATCTAAACCTACCTTCCTTCAGCCTATGGCCCTTACCCCTTGTCCTATCATTACATGCCCTTGTAAAAAGCCCCCCTCCAGCTTTCTTGTAGGCTCCCTTTTGGNAGGAGTATGTGGCTGGTGGGGCATAGAAATGAACAGCAGTGGACAACAAATCTTAACAGTCACTAAGAGACTGCTGAACTCAGTGACCAGGCTGAAGGGAATGCATCCTTGGATCATAGAATGGTTTGAGTTGGAAGGAACCTGTAAGTTTATCTAGTTCCAACCCCCATGATGTAAGCAGATATACCATCCACTAGGCCAGGTTACTTAATGACCCATCTGGCCTATCCTTGAACACCTCCAGGGTTGGGGCATCCACAGTTTCTCTGGCCAACCTGTTCCAGTGCTTCATCCTCCTCACAGTAAAGAATTTTTTCCTAATATTTAATCTAAACCTACCTTCCTTCAGCCTATGGCCCTTACCCCTTGTCCTATCATTACATGCCCTTGTAAAAAGCCCCCCTCCAGCTTTCTTGTAGGCTCCCTTTTGGTACTGAAAGACCACAAGAAGGCCTCCCTTGAGCCTTCCTCTCTTCAGTCTGAACAACCCCAATGATCTCAATCTGTCTTTATAGAAGAGGTGTTCCAGACCTCTATCATCTCTGTGGACCTCATCAGAACTCACTTCAGGAGGTTCATGTCCTTCTTATGTTTGGTGTCCCAGAGCTGCATGAGGTATTCCAGGTGGGGTCTCATAACAGGAGAGGAGAGGAGGAGAATCACCTTCCTTGATTTGCTGGTCAAGCTCATCTTGATCTTTTGCTGATTGTCTTGCTAAGGCAGTAGTAAAAGAAAACAGTCAGAAAAGCTGACACAAGGCCTAAAATACTGTATAAAACCTGCAGTATTAAAATAACATTTTCTATGAGGCACAGTCGAACACATAAAATTAAGAGATGCCTGAATTGAGATTGTCAGTGTAATCTAAACTGTATCTCGATGTCCCTTTGTCTTAGTTCTTAATTGCATGGTGACATATGCCCTGATGTAGTCTACCTAAATTAGACACTTACTGAAATACCTAAAACTCAAGTGTAGTTATTCAAGATTCTGCTGATAACCTGTCAGGAAGCGGGTAACTTTTACATCTGATTCTGCCAATGCAGAAGCTGAATGGTCCCTGGGGTGGTCTGTTTCATCCCACTGACCTCAGAAAAAGTGAAAAGTAGAAGCACCTCAATTAAGTGCCTACAGCATGATGGGATGAATAATGGCAGGAACAGGACTGATTCGGTTCAGAGAGGCATCTGTTAGAATGAGTGGTGCAAATTTAATGAGCAGCTAATCAATATTTGGTATTCTCACTCCTGGTAAGTGAGCGAGCACGTCATCTTTGCTGAACATATTTAATTCTGCTATCCAAGTAGAATAATTAATTTCCTCATTAGTATTTCCATGGTGCTCCTCATTGGAGCATCTGAATTACTCATACAAATAAATTGGTGCGTCTTCTTAATACCCTGTACAAGATGACATACAGAAACAAAGACTCAGGATATGCAATGCTCAGCTCTGTAAACGTTCAAGAGTTCTCTGCAGTATCCACAGTGAAGTTCATATGGTTAAATTATAGTCCCAGGTCAATTTGCATTCAATAGAAGACAGTGTTTGGACTGCAACGTACTTGTGCCAGGACACTGAGGGTTAGGAAGCCCAAGTTGAGCAGCTAGAATAGTATAAACACATAGATGGGTATGTCTGAAATTGTCTTATGTGGTTTCCTGGATGTTCAGCGACACTTCTTTGTGAAACCTCTTTTGAGCTTACACACAGAGCTCATTCTCTCAATCCGGTATTTAGCATGTTCACCTCAAGAACTTGCCCAGCCTACACCTAGAACTGGGAAGCAGGAGTGTCAGTATCTCAAATTACCATATAGGTTATGTTTCAACAGATTATGTACGGGAATGCCTAGCAGGAGTCTAAGGAATTCTTAATACCAGACTCATAGATCAAGAAGGAGGAATATTAGAAATCACATATATGCCAGTAAATCAATGTGCTTAGGCCCAGGGACATGGAATTTTTGAATCTCAAAGGGCTCTAGTTACGCTTTTTGGTTCCTGTCTTTGTTGAGATGAATCCTTTGCAGAACATCTCCTTGAAGTATTCTGTGCCTGTGGTTGTTTCAAGTACTTAAGCAAGGTAGGCGGGATTGTCCTGCATTTCTCCTAAATTCTACCAAGAAGGCATTTCAGATGCTTTCTGTTGCCTGAGTTGTTAAAGTCACAAAGTCTTCCTGCCTGCTACCTGAAGAGTAAGATCATTCATGTGCGAAGCTATTCTGGGTCACCTGGCACGGTGTACCTGTGTCAGTTATTCTTGTGTCCCTTCCCTTCTGTTCTTGGAATGAATAAGGCAGCAATTTTCTAGGCAAAAAATCTGATTTATTAGAAAGTGCTTTCTCATTTCCTTGGGAGCTCTATTTTCTTACACAGGAACTCTCTGTTCACACAGTTCTGCCTCACTCCCATGCAAAATTTCACTGTTGCAGTGTTTTTCACTGTTTTCCAGCTCCGGACAAGAAAAGCCTCCCAGAAATTCACCCCATATTGGTTCCTATTTTCAGTTTTTCACCTGTTTGGTCTCTGTTTCCCAGTATTACATTCAGTATCATATTTTACTTTTATATTTCCCACTTGATTAGATCTGGCATTTCCTTCTGCATTTGCTGGTTCTGAAGCTCTTCCATATATCACAGACCAAGAATATTCTTGCATCACTTCTGCTCATTAGTACTTTCTATTTCCAACCACCTTTGACTGAAAAAAAAAATAAAAAAATTGATGTGAGGTCCATCTGTGAAAATGCTCGCTTGTACCATAACTGGAAACAATGGCCTAATTGTAGAACTATTAAAATTAATAGTTTTATCTTATGTATATCTAAGTGAGTATCATTCATACTTTTGTGGTGTAATAAAATATGGAAGGAACAGAGCTAAAAAATTCTCAAAGTGGACCATAACACTTACATGGTATGATCAGGGTTGCAGAAAGAGGATATAGAATATGTGACATGGAGAACTTCAAGGAAATTGCCTTCAGGGTTTAGTAAATGGGATTATCATTTTAATCCTTTTGATGTAGGTATACTGGGTTCAATGTCATTAGCTATATTGTGTAAGTGTTTGGGAAAAAAAGAAAACCTGTCAGATTGAGAGTTTGGGTAACATGAAAGGCTACTTACATCTGACCTATGTAGCCATAAATTGCAAAGTGCTTCATGAAACACTTCACTTCAGCTCTTACTGCTGGAAAGTCCTCAGTTGCAGTTAGTAAACATCCTCTCAAAAGATGGTTATTGACTACATTACATTCTACATATGTTGAAGGAATTGTAGCATAAACAGCACTAATATACATCGGGAAGAACAGACAGGAGCATGAGAACTGTCATAAATCCATGTACTCTGTGGTGCAAACTCTCACTTTCCACCAGTTCAATCCAACTATTTAGACTTGCATGTGAATCTGGCCAAATACTGCAACCTTTGAACATAATAAATGGGAGATAAGTCCATTTACTTTCTCAGGGTACAAAGTTGCTCTTGAAAACAGGTGCTTCACAACTTTTAGAGGTGTACATAACACAAAATTAAACTTTCCCTGACTACTAATATAACTGGATTTTAAAATAAAGAATTACAGCTCTTTTATTTTCTTTTTAATGAGTATTATGAAGAGCATGGAGGATTTTTTTGAGTTATATAAGTTTGTCCTATGTAGCCAGGTAAAAAAACCCAAAACCCAGGCAATTTATTTTCTTTATTAAAAAAGAAATATGGTTACTGCTTTAATTACAACTCCAAGTGAACAATTTCAGTTAGTTGTGATTCTTGTTAAAGAAAAAATGTGTAAAAACACTGGTATGAGTCACATAAAATGCTTGAATCTAACTATTCCAAATAATAAAAATTATCCAAGCATTTCTGAATGTAGGAAAAGTTATTCCTTTTCCTACATTAAATTTTCAAGGCAGTTTTCAATAGTTTTTTATTATACCTAGGAATCATTTATCAAAATATATATGCTCATGCATATTAAATAGAAAGACTTTTTATTAATACTATTATAATCACAGATCTCTGGATCAATATTCTGCATATGGTGAATTGAAAGTGGAGTGCTTTGTTGTCTTTGGTCTTCCATTGCACACCACCATTTTATAAAGGCCCAAGAGAGAGTTAATTAGAAAGGGCTAATAATTTCACTGATGCAAACTGTTAGTACTTGCCTGATAGTGTTTCATTCCAGAAAACATTGTTATGCTGAATTATTAGAGGAATTACTTAATACTATTTGCCTACCTTTGCCATTATCCAATTAATTTATTATTTGACAATTATTTTCATTATCCACAAGCTCTATAATTAATGAAATGCTTTTACGCAAATGATGTATTTAATGAACAATGTCAGAATTCAGTGGATAGTTTCTTAATGATTTACATGGTGTTTAATTAAACATTGTTTAATACTAGAACAATATAGGAGATGAAAATGTTCAGTAAGCCTTATTTTTGGAGCATTCTGGTTTTGAGCCTTTTTGAACAGAATTGAGGCTGCACTTTAAAGTGTTTTCACAGCAATACAGAGCTCTAGTTTTTACCTGAGAAGTCACTAAACCCCTCTTGCATTTTGAGTGATTTAAAGACTTTTGACTATAAAGATTCGATCAATAGTTCTCTCAAGAGCTTAAGATTCTGACACTTAGATAGGTTCATCCTGAAGCCAGAGATAAGACAATCAGCCAATTTGGAGTTAACAGATTCTGACTGGCTTAAAAAAGGACAGTAAATTCTTTCCTTTATGCCCAGATGCCTGGCAGGTCTGTTCACAGGCAGAGAAAGAACTGGACCACAGTGCTCCTAAGGCAGAAGCGCATAACTGTCACCTTTTCAAAGAGGAAATGAAGGTGATATGTGCTCTCCTAAAGGGATGTCAAGTCAGACTGGGGCTGGGGTGCCACTCCTTTCTCATCTAATACAGGAAAGCATTCACACTTCGTGTGTGTGCTACATGTAGTTAGAGCAGCATGGACTCATAGTTTCCAGTAGTTTACAAAGCATGCTAACTGAAATTTCAAAGACACCAACCACAAACACTGCCCTTTACTAAAGCACCTACAAACACTTTTTTTTCTCTGATCCTGTTAACTAACCACATTTTATGCAGAACTAATTTACAAATATTTTTTCGTAATATCTACTTTTGTACTAAAGTTTTCAGCATTGTTCAATAAATTATTCTCAATTTAATTTATGTTTTTCTGATTTTTTTCTCTCTTCGTGGTATTTTTTGCAGCATTTCCTTCCCTTTCCCTCTCCCTCTCTCCTTCCCCCTATCCAGATACTTCTCACTTTCTTCAGTGATTTATCATAGAATCATAGAATAATGAAGGTGGAAAAGACCTCCAAGATAATCAAGTCCAACCTTTGATGGTACTACCACCCTGTCAACTAAACCATGTCACTAAGTGCCACTTCCCATCACTTCTTGAACACTTTCAGGGATGGTGACTTCACCACCTTCCTGAACAGCCTGTTCCAATACTTAACAACCCTTTCAGTGAAGTTCATCCTGATGTCCTACCTGTTCCTCACCTGGTGCAACTTGAGGCCACTTCCTCTTGTCCTGTTGTTGGTTGCCCAGGAGAAGAGACCAACCCCCACCTGGCTATAACTTCCTTTCAGGTAGTTGTAGAAAGCAATGAAGTCTCCTCAAGCCTCCTTTTCTCACACTAAACAACCTCAAATCCCTCAGCTGTTCCTCATATGATTTAACACTATATGGAATCTAATCTAAATGTAATCTAATCTATCATTTTCTTTGCTTCCTAAACATTTTTCTTGCTCTTATTGCCTACTGTCATCTTTCTTTCAGCTCCCTGGATGGGGCCAGAGAATGAATTCTGCCAGTCTGAATGCAGGAATGGAGGATCTCAGACAGTGAGAATATGTGGATGTTGCTCTCCAAAGAGATTTGGCTGACAGCTTTGTGTATGCAATGCCTAAAATACTTTTTGAAAGTATTTTCTGGCATGATGTTAAGAAACTATCTGAAAAGATGATATATATAAATGTAAATTTCCCGGATGTGTTTTTTAAAGTGAAATGTGTCCTTCCTAGGTTAAATACTATGTAAGAAAAGTGGTTAGGAATAAACATACTAAGGCAGCATATGTGTTGAAGAAACATCATAAAATAGATTTCAATTTAAGAGAAGTATTTCTATGTGTTTGCATACATATAAATATTAAAATACTAGAGAAACATAATTATTTAACAAAAGGCTTCAGGAGATAGTGAGACTCTATCCTTCAAATAATTTTTTAATTTACATCCTGATTTCTTTGAGGGTTGACTTGGTAAGAAATTATGACTAAGAACATAAAGTAAAAAATGGATATTTCTATTTCAATTAAAGTAATACAAGTATTCTTCAAAATAGGAGACATGCATAACCACCAGTGCTTCAAAGTGTGCCCAAGTAGAAGCACATTAAGAAAACATCCATAATATGGAGTTCAGAGCCTCATGCCAAGCATGGGAGGCTCAGGATTTGTGGTTAGGTAGGTCCGGCTCTGCTCAGGCAGCAAAGGGCACATGATTAATTCGGAGAGTATAAAGAGGAAATTTTCTAATCTTGAAACTAAATCCAAAAAGGGTGACAGAAAATGGCAGATATATCAATAACTCTTCAAAGCAGCTTCTCACAGATTCCAACAAACATGATTTATTTATGTGAGGATACATAAACACATATATTTACTAAATTCCTATGACATTTTAGTTCTTCCAAACTGAGTAACATTTTTTTCATTGCAAGAGTCACAGATGTCAAATAGTCGGTGGCCTGAAGACTGGCTGCTGTCTTATCTGTGTTTGTTCCAAATTTTCATGGAAATTTAAGATATAGAATGCCTTCAGTTAGAAGCTATTCTGTATCTTCAAAGCTTCAGAGACTTTAAAAAACACCTTTACAGGAGAAACAGATTGATTAGTTGAAAAGCATGCACAATAAAACTGTTGAGAACAAACATGCTTCTCAACACATGCAGGGTTGTATTTTTCTCAAAGGAATAGTGTTACTTGAGAATGGAGATGGCAACAAAAAGAAGAAGCAAGTCAAAGACCTAAAAACTCCTATCCTATCCTATCCTATCCTTATGTAGGTTTATGAACTTATTTCTTAATCTCAGAGTGCCTGAATACCCTTCAGAGATGTATTCGTTACTGTGACTATGCATCCACCACACACAGATATGTTGTACTATCCTCTTCCAGGGGAACAGCACATGTATATTAGTAGAAAGTAAGAACTCTTGCTTACTTTCCTAGAGTTTTAGTCTTTCTCCTATCATTATTTTCTAAAGTGTACATATTGTGATGTATTTGCTAGAGAGAGCAAGGTAAAAGAAATGCGCTCTGTGCTGGGGGCAGCAGCAGAGGAGATTTGTGATGGCATATTTTTTCTGGAGGGTGTGGGTAGACGGTAGGGAGAGCAGGAAGTACATTTTTTGATCAACCTCTAAGAAATGCATGTCCCCTGAATAGCAGAATTTTATAACTGCAGTAGAGAGTTCTGTTATACTGGAAGACTAGAGCTGTCATTGATGCTTTTTATTTCTGAGCTGTAGATATTTGTTCTGCGACCTTGCAAATAGTCCTTAAAAAATGCTACCGCTGGAGGGCCAAGACCTTGAACTTGAGGATACATTTTGTAAAATGGGCACCAAACTGGTTATAAGGGACCAGGTCTGACAATCCAGCATCTGGTGAGTACTCCATTTGGCAAAAGTTATTAAAACAAATACAAATACTGTAAAGGCATCGGTATTTCTGTGTGGACTTCACTTAGACTGTCTATTGCTGCTTCTGCACAGGAAGCAGTAGATCAGTGGGGGAGGCCTGATGTGGAAGGTAAAACTGCTTCATCTAGAGGATTCGCTGTATGATTATGGTTATCCTGCTGCAGTATCAGAACTGAAGTGTCTTCAGAAAGATGTGCTCTAACATGTGGATTAATCAGTTTCAGGATGTGTTATTCTGTCTACAAAGTCTTTTGCAAAGATTCACAGAAAGTCTGTGTTCCATGGACTTCTTCTAAAGGAAATCACTAGAAAGCGAACTTGATGTACTCCTGATAGCTTCCTGTTGCTAGGAGACACATGGCTGTATTTGGTGCTACTTGGAATTTCTTAGGCAATGAGGACATCACATCAAGGTACATCAGTAATCACTGCCCAGCTGAGGACTGCAGAAAGCACTGATAGCTGATGTCAAGATTTTGCTGGCAGCATTGGATGAAGGCTAAGGCTGCTAGTAGCTGAGGAAAGAACTATTCAGAGACTGCTTTCTGAGACCACTGAATAGTGCAGGAACACTCCTGGAGTGTGGTCTGAGCTGATGATGTCTAGATGATCCCTAGCTGAATGACCTTTCATGAGGGTGTCATTAGTGGTCTTGTTCAAGCACTGTTAGCCCCATGTTTGCAGTGAAGGACTGATTGAAACATGGACTATTTTCAAATTAGTGGCACTTGGTACCAACCCATTTAATCAATTAATGTACTGCTTCTCTGTTGATGATGTAGCATACTGAAAATATGTTTAATTAATGTGGAAAATCTCAGTGGTAGGGAAGAGAGGGAAAAGTTAGGATAGAGCTGTTATCAGTTGACATTTTTATGCCAATGATTAGACACAGTCCCAGTCTGAATGGAGAGCTTGTACAATCCCTAGCAATCCAATGACTGAGAAGTGCCTTCAAATATCTGTACTCAGAGGTACGATGGTTGATTGTGCAGCATAAAGGTATTTGTTTTTAGAAGCAGTCTAGGGGAAAAAAAATGTTTTGTTTTGTGGGGGGGATACCCAAAGTGCCAATTTTTAGACCTCCAAAAAATCCTGATGTGACTAAATTTGCATAAATCAGTGCAGCAGTTTTCACCCAGTGTCCACCCAAAGCCTCCAGGCCCCCGCTTTCCCATAGGGAAAGGAAAATGAGAAAAGTCAAAAGAACAGCTGAGAGATAATGGCAAAACAAACTCAGTGTGGCTAAATACTTAAATTTATTTCTAACAAGATAAGAACTAAAACTAAAAGTAATAAAACTAAAAAGTAAGAAATAAATCAGTCTTAAGAACACCTTTCTCCTCCCATTACTCTCTTTTTCCAGCAGTTCAAGGGAGTAGGGAATGGGGGTTTTGCAGGTGGTTGTTGTTGCTGCCATTGCTCTTGTCCTGTGGGTCACTCCACGGGGTGCAGTCAGGTCCTCCATGGGCTGCAGGGGGTTGTCCGCATCCTGATGCTCCTCCATGGGCTGCAGGGAGGGGGAATAGCTTTCAGTCCTTCCCCCCTCTGCTCCAGCTTGGGGTCCCTCCTTCTCCTCCTCCTGCTCTGAACCTGGTCCCTCCCTCTGCGTTGTTATCTCATGGCTGGAATTTTCAACTGCGCAACACTCCTGAATTCTTAAATATGTTGTCACAGAGGTGTGACTATGATTCTTAATTGGCTCAACTTTGGCCACCAGCAAGAGGTCCCTCCTGGACCTGGCTGTCACTTGGCTCCACAGGACAGGAGACGTGCCTAGATGACTGGGTTACAGGCTGGCTTCTGGAACAGATGGCTTTCTATCATGGAATAGGAAGCTAGAACTAAAGGATTCATGAGATTAAAGGTGAAAAATTTAGTGATTGTATTTCAAACATTTCAACTGAAGTGGGAGTTGAGGTGTTATACGTAACCCCTGGATTGTTTAATTTTTTTTTTTAATCAACAGTTGTCAGATAAATAAATATATAGAACCTACATAGCTTTTATTGCAACCAAAAATATGTGTCTTTATGTGTGCAAATATATATGCACATTGGAGAAAAGAAAAAAGAAAGATGGATTTGCAACATTCAAGTACATTTCTAAATTTTCCCCAAACTGATGATATAAATAGTTATTACATGCCATTGCTCAAGTATCTCAGTTCTGTGGTAGCCAGTTTTTCTGTAATCATGAATTCTCCTTGCACTCTTCCTTATTGCAAACTGATGAGCTTGGGACTGCAACGTTTGCTATAACAAATGGAAGGAGTTGGGCATCTATAAAGTGTGGTCTCATTTACCCTTCACTTTACTCAGGTTGCTCCTAGAGAAGGTAATACATTTTACACTCTGTTCTGGTGATAAATGATGATGCTTTGGATACTTTCTGATGAGAATAAAAATAACTCAAAAGTTTTATCTGTGTCTTCTTATAGTGTATTCTGACAGAGCTCAGTTTTAAAAGGCAGGAAATCCCACTTCTAGCAAAAATTGTTGCTTGTTTGATTTTATTTTAATCATGTTGATAGAAAGCTTTTATTGGTATGACAAGGCAGTGAGATAGAATCTTGCTCAGTCTACCTTATTTCCTCTTGCAATTATTGATTGCTTTTCATGGTAAAATTAGCACTGGGCTGTTTTCTAGGCAAGACTCAACATTTATTCTTTCCTGAAAGCTTGCAGTTGTCTGGTATTCATTTCAAGCATAGCAACAGTAGAATATAAATGGCAAAGCACTAAGCTTGTCAATGTGCAGCTAATAAGACATAACTATTAGTTTATATGTATACAATGAGATCTACATATTTCACTAAGTTTCTCATGCTTCCTTGGCAACTGCTTGTTTTAGTTACTTCCCTGTTAGCGCATATGAAGAAAACTAGAATGTGAAAGTGAAATTTTTACTGTATATCTTCACGGAGGCCAAGCAAAATATGTTCCTTGAAATCACATCCTTGAAATAATTGTGTATGGGTTTACAGCACTGGTTAGTGTCAGGCAACAGTTTCAGTGTAAGAAAACTTTCAGATGGAAATATCTCAAAGTAATTCACTAGCCATCATGGGTCTCACTTTATTGCTTATCATAAAACTACACTACAGCTGTTCAAAAGAAAAATGTATTTGGCTTGTCTCTGTAAAAGTACCTGCAAAACTCCATCTTTTGTAACTGTTCTGTGTGTGAAGAAACTGATTAGTCCCGGCTCCTTGTATTCCAAATCGGATGCAAATGTTTTGCTGCTGTTAAGAATTTCTTACTGCTTTATGGATAAAAGTGCTTATGTCTAGATTACTATTATAAGAATGGGAGAGGCTTTTGAAGGAGCTGAGTTCAGTTCTCTGCTCTCACAGCCTCCCTACACCCTAAGGAGTGCCTCTGAGCGCCTGGCTCTTGGTGCATGCTCTGGCTGAATGCCAACACGTCGCTGGGACAAGATACAAATATATACCTCCTGTCAGCTTCTTGCTTCCTTCATGAAGGTAAGTCAACTGATAAGGATTTTTAATGTGCTGTAGCTAACCTTTTCATAATTAATTACTAAAAAAACCCCCCAAAAACCAAAAAACCAAACCAAAACAAAAACACGCCCAAAAAACAATCCAAACCAAAAAACCCCCCAAAAACTGTCTGTGCAGCTTTAATTCTACATACCTTAAGAATCTTTAAGAAGAGAGTCAGCAAATAAATAGTACTGCTATCTGAGTATCACAATGAGTGGGCCCTGACTCACACCAATTCTGCATCCAGAATGACAGGCTTATTTCTTGTTGTTTCTTTGCTGCTCACATCACAGCACCTGATGTTTTTCAAAGCACTAATGAAGAACTTACTTTCATAACCTGAATTGAAGGGGTCAGCATTGTCTCTGCTTCATTTGCAAGGAACTGAGACACAGAGGAACGAAAAACAATATTCACCTAAGATTCTAGACTTTATTATAGCTCAGGGTTCCAGCTAATGTGAAGTGCATCCACAAACATGCAACAACTCTGTGACCCCCTGAGAATGTTGAAAAAGAACTCAGAATTACAGTTTGAACACATTCAGATTAAGATATATGTTTAAAGCACTGTAGCTGTTCCTCGGTAATTCTACTGCAGAAAAAAAAAATCATTACTAGCTGGTGAATACTGAGAGGGTTTGTCTTGTGAGGAAATCTGGCAGTGACTGGTCTTCTTTGAGGTGGTACTTAAATGATTTAGCCCTAAAAAGATGTAGGCAGGCTACTGAAAGTAAGAAAACTGTCAGGAATGAAATCTCTGCAATTATTGAGAGTAAGAGAGGGAGAAAAGTTGTATATATCAAACACTTGTGGCCTACTGTAGGATTTTCAGAATAACATGGACCCACATACCCAAGACTGGCAGGAACTGGAAGTATGCTCAAGATAATGCTAAACTTTGCTGAACAGGCTCCTGTGTGGTATGGATGAACAGAGGCTTATCAAAAAGCTCATGACTTGGTAAACCAAGAGCTGTTTTTCATGTCACTGGTGAAAATGTGATTTTCATCACTCATTTTATGGCTATTAGTTTCTCAAAGAGAATAAATAAGCTTAAAGACCAGGAAGTTAACTAATCTTTCCTTGTGTCACTCTCAGAATAGGCTGAATTATTTCCTTTGAAGGTTTCCAGCATCTTTCAGTCTGAGCCAGGTACTCATCATGAAAAATGTACTTCTAAAGATTAAGGTATAGAGAAAAGATAAAGTCACTGGAAAAACAAGCTACAAAATTTAGACAAATTGATGAAGAGCAACAATATTTTAAATACCTTTTCCTTCTGGAGAAGAGTAGTTAGGCACACTTACTTTGATAGAACCTCCTGAGTTTATTACCTTATTTACATGAGTATTTTCTATGAACAGTGATGCAGAAACACTGAATTCATTAATGATACATGCAGTTAATTCCTTGGCAAACCGCTTCCAAGGAAACCCATTGCTAGCAATTAACTTTATGCAAAGAAAATCTTTATGCCAAGAAGAAAAATACATCATAGCCAGAAAAACTAGCTAGAAACATAGCCAGAAAAACTAGTTGTGCTAACCTCTGGTCATACTGACTATGGTTGGCTGGTCTCTCCATTATTAAAGAAAACGTCATCTAACTGAGAATTAGTCTGAATATCATCTAGTTTAAAAGCAGGGGCCAAAACAAAGGGAAATGTTTAGATTACATGCCAACATGACAGCAGCACAAAAATTCACTTAGCTTCACTTACTGAAGCTTGGATTTATGTTCATAATCTAAACTATCTTTATTAGAGTGGATGACAGGGTGTGAATGTAAGAAAACATCACAATAAATGTGCTACCAGCGGCGGGCATTGGCCGAATGGTGTAAGTTGCTGCCTCTGGAGCCGGCTCCTCCTCTGAGGACACCGGTTCGAATCCTGGAGGAACTCGCTGTCACCGTCCGAGCGTGCTCGGCTGTGGCAAAATGAACCTCAGGAGTAAAGGGGGTGGGGCCAGTTCCGCGCACCCTGTGCCTCACCTAAAAAATTCATTGCGCAGGCTTATCCCAAAATCTTTGTTCGTGAAGTCTAGCCAACAACAAATGTGCTACCTGTTCAGAGGTCTAATGGCAAGATAACTTGCAATCTTACCTTATAAGGAAAGGTCTTGCTAGGGTATACACATAAATCAATAGTCTAATGGTGCTTGCTGGAATAACCATGACATAATTCTTTATTTGTTTCCAATTTTGCATCCACATAATATTTACTATATAAGCCTCAACCCTGTTTTCACATTAAATAAGGTATTGCTGTGTCTATATTTCTGTGTAAGATGAATTCACATCTGTGAATTGTTAAAATTTCATTGTGAAGAATAACCGTTCCACATACACTCCCCTGAAAAGCTATGCTTGAGTTCTTTTCACATAGGGCATTGAAGGGCCATTCCTTTTCTTTTTGTAAGTGGAACCTTGGAACGGTGTGATCACGCAACCTGTAATGGGATTTGCATATATTTCCCTACAGTATTTTGCTCATGGCTGCTGTAAGTATTGGAAAATAGGAATCATCACTGCAAAAAGCACTGGTTAAGAATGGATGTTTTTGGTTTTTTCACTCTCCTAATGCTGCCTGAAAGTCACTGAAAGCCTTTTTCTAAAACATAATTGTCTACAAAGAATTGTATTTACAATGAGACAAAGAAAAGGATGAAGTAATATGTGAATTTCTGTGCTTGTCACTATGGAGTATAAATTTCTAGGATTAGTGAAATAAATTAGACATCATAATAAAAGGGACTTTCAACCTATAACAGGGACTGCAGTTTATAATGTCTTTTTTTCTAATTACTTATTAGGTTCAGATTTCAAGTGCTCTACGGTTTTCTTTGAAAAATTATTCCTGGTTCACGTTTTTATCTTTATTGACTTTGAGGCTTACATAAGTATCTCCAGTATTTTCCCAAAGAACTATGTTAGAGCTTTTCTTTTGTAGAGTTTCAGTTTGTGGGAGATTTTGCCTGTTTGATATTCTGATTCTTTCCCTTTTGAATTTCAGCAGAAGTCATGCATTTAATGCCAGGGAGAATAGGATCTAAGGATAAATGAGGATGTTGGGTGAGTCACTAAAAAATAGATTCTATAGCATTTTGCTTTTGTCAAAGAAATAGATCTGCCTTGGTTTTTGGCCTCTGTCCTTTTTAAGTTCATGACAAAGTCTCACATACATATCAGAAAAACATTCTTTGTATCATTCCTAAAATACAAATCCTTGAGCTTTACTCATAAATTATGAATAAAACTGGAGACTGCTAAAAAAAAAAAAAAAAGGTGTTAGGGGAGCTTGTGGTGGACTGTGCTGAAGGACACTACAGATCCTCCACTGTAGTGAAATTCCTTAAGTACTTGACTTAGGTCAAATTGTATTTAATATTTGTTGATGTCCACGTAAAGCTGTAATGATGTGCTAATAATAGCTGCATATTGACATCACACTCAGAAAAAAAAAAACAACTCAATGTAGTAGGTGTAAGAATATTGTATAGAAGGAACTTTATTGGCTCATGAATTGGAGATGCAGGCAGATTAGAAAAATAACATTATTCAGGAGAGGCAAAAGCTGTGAAATTTCCTCTGCTTACAATAGCAGATTAGATCGAAGCAACAGGGGAAAAGAAAGAACTGAGCGTATTAGCTGACTACAAGATGTTTTGGAAAATAAGATTGTGAAAAAGTCCAGTATTCAATGTTAATATTTCTTGAAACACTGGATTTTCTCAGCTAGAAGAAAATTGAAGCTAGAACACATGCCGCTTTCCTTCTCCAGATGTGTTACTTGCAGAGGTAATGACCCCAATCCTGTTCCTGGCTGCTAATCACTTTCTCCTTCACATCATGATCTGTGTTCTAACTCATTTTAGTCAAAGTGAGATGGGTTGTCTTAAAAAGTTTCTACTGAAGATGAAAACGATCTCTCCCAGATTATTTTCCCAGAAATAAAAATAATCACCTAAGTGGCTTGTTGGCATAGTCTAAGCAAGTGATAGTACATCACAGTATCCCTGACAAAAAGTAGAGAATGAAATGGAATGGTAGCCTCTGGTTACCAATAGTAACTTTTTATGGTTCCCATAAAAATGGTAAACTCTGCACTGGGTGTAATTAGGGGTGGAAGATAAGCTGTAACAACAGCCACACAGGAACAGTGTACCAAAAACGCAGCAGCCTTTGCATTTGAGGGTTACTTTCTTTGAAAATACAAGGCACAGATAAAATGCTGAAAGACTTGAAGAACACATTTAGTGACTACTCATAAAACAGACAGAAGCCACCAGATTATAAAACTTCTGGTCTAATACCAATTCCTGGAAAACGATTTTACCAAGGAATAAAACCTATTTCTAAGCACCTAAAAGAAAACAAGATAAATAACAGACATTACTGAATTGTCAACAGTAAATCATGTAAAACCTACCTGATTTCCTTCCATAACAGAACGGCAGGAACTGTGAACAGGGGAAAAGCAGTGGATGTTGTATAATGACTTTTGTAGGGCATTTGAAATTGTCTCTTGTGACAATCTCATAAGAAAACTCTGGAGTCATAATCCAGATGAAAAGTACCAGGTGGGTGTTAGACAGCTTTGCTAACAGTACCTGTGGAGTCCTTGGCAATATTTCACTGTAAAAAAGAAGGAAGGGTCAGGTGGGAATATACAGGGTTCTGTCACAGGTCTAGTTCTGTTCAATGTTTTTATTAACAAATTGAACTGAAATTGAATTGAAATGGAAAAGATGTTTATTAAATTTGCAGATGTCATGAAACTGAGAGATATCACAAGGATGGAGGCAGGATTAAAGCTCAAAATTATCTTGACAAATGGGACATGGCCTAAAAATTGGATGAAATACAAGGTACAGCACTTAGGCAGAAGTAACCTGCAAGATGAAACCAAGAAGGGAGCAGCAGGCTCACAAATAGGTTTCAAAAGTGAAGTCTAGGAGCTACAGGGCACAAATGAGCAAAGATTTTATGCTAATATTTGAATGTTGCACTAGAAGAAAAATGTGTACCAGGAGAGATTATAGTGGCAAACAGAGTGATAAGGAAATACAGACAAAATTATCTAAGAGAAAAGATTTAATGAAATGGGATTATCTATTTCAACTGAAGCAAAGATATAAAAGAAAAATAACTTCCTCCAAGTATTTTAAGTAATGTAGAAAAGAGAAAATATCTGTACTCCTTGTGGGCAAGACAGACTTTGTCTTTCAGATGCAGCAAAAAAGACTGAGTTAAACATACAGGGGAAAAAGTCTAATGATCAACAGAATAAAGCACAGGAATCTTTGTGCAGGAAGGCTGTGGAGTTCCACTCACATCTTAAACAGACTGTCTGCCAGGGTTGGCACACACAGATGACCTTGCCTTGCAGTAGGTCTGGATAGTCCCACTAAATCTAATTTTTGTATGATACAATGACAATGCAACACAGTAAAGAAACATTCTTGGAAATTTCATTTAATAATAATGGCTCTTTATGAAAAGTTGAAGTCCTTTAGCAAAACCCAGTATGTGGTTTGATATATGGAAACATTTCATTACAGAAGCAGGTGTAGACACAAGGAACTCTTGACATGAATTTATTAATTCTACTATAATTTGAAAAAACATAATGTCAATAGGGACGCCTAAGTTAGTGAAATGAAAATAAAGGATCTAATTGCAACTAAATATAGTAGACATGAATTTTTTATGCAACCTTGAGAGATTCCCATGCGTCAAACTTAATGCCACTGTCTAAAATTTTGGAAAGATAAAACAATGACTATTTTCATATGCAAAAAACATTACTGAAAATACTGAGAAAAAGGCATTCAGCTTTGCTAAAAGCTTGAATATATTATGAAAACACTTTTGCTTAGAGATGTCATGAAGACACCAGAATAAAATGGTGAGAAGAGATGGCAATTTACTATGTGACAATTTTGTTTTCCTCCATGGTAACTATTGTTAATATGGGTTTGGTTCTAATGAAGGCTAAATGAAAAAGACAATTAATGAACCATGTGGTAGTTCTGTAGGCCTTCTCTAGAAACTGGGGGCATAACTAAAGAAGTATGCCATGTCATTTTCTTACATAATCAGGTGTATAAAGACAAGAGGGAGTTTTCTCTTTCCTGTCTCTTTCCTGTCCTCTCTGTGTTGACTGTTCTACTGAATTAATTCCTGGGATTTGATTGTGTGGGATTGTTTAGTTTCTACCCTTTTTGGTCCTTTTCCCCTTCTTCCCTTTTAGGGGGGGTGTTTGGGATTGTTTGGAATCCTTGTATTACATATACATAGTATTTAACTGTATATACATGAAATGTCTATAAATATATATATATTCCTTTACTAATTTTTCCTTTTGCTAGTTTTTTCCCTTTTGTCAGGAGGGAGGGGAAGAGCTGACTGGCTCACATCCATGTTTGGTGGGGAGCCAAGCAAACCTGACACAAACCATTAATCTTTGATAATATTATCAATAGTTTGACATTTCTGTATATGTTCAATTTATCCTCTTAAACAGTAAGCAAGCTTAAAAGACTGTCAGTGTGTACAGTTTGCTAAGTATTCTCTGACCTTATACTCTTCTATGGATAGCAAGTCTGTGCTACTCAAGACTTTTCCCCCTCAGGGATCTAGGATCTGAGATTAGGTGAGGTCAGTCTTGTTAGTTAAGAATTGAGACAATTAGTTATTGTTCATGGTGCTGGTACTATTTAAGTTGTAGTTGAGAGCAAGGGGTTTTGCTGTCCTATAAGAGGAACATATTAATTTTGCTCATTCAACATTGTAAATGCTAACTTTGGATTTTATCTAAGAAGCTGATAATACCTGTAACAGGCATCTGTTGCAGGAGGTAAATAGACTGACTGTCCTAAAAGCATTCTGTTGTCTGAAATGTAGCCAGGAAAATGTTAAAATATGTCTTTGTGAACAAGAAATTCAATGATTTCTAGAATGTGAAATTATCATGTATTTTCTATCTCCTTCAGAAAATGTGGACAGCTTTTGTTATGTTTGTCCGTTTCATTCCAGCAACTGGTTTTTTCCCCCTTTCTTTTAAGCAGAGGGCTTGTTAGTTTGCACAACAAGGCTTCTTCATAAAGCCAGGCCAATTTTGATGTGGATTAAAAAATCTGCTTTACTTATTTAGAATTTTAAAGTTTTGGGGGTTTTTTTTGCCATGTCTTCTCCCAGAATCATTCCATCACCAAATATTCATTCTGGTTCTTGAATTCCCTTCACTTCCATCATCTACTCATAAGAATGGAAGAGCACTATAAAAGTAGATGAATACTTTGTTCCCTTTCAGAAGAGAGACAATTCTGTGCTGGACATGAGTGGTTTTGTAGCCTCCTTTGGTGAAATACATTTCCAGGTGTTTTAGAGATCTGTAATGCAAACATCTACATCTGAGTTAGCTGATCATATTTACTTTGTAGTTGATAGAGGGAAATAGGTGTTTACATACAATCCCTCTGATCCATTTTGCATACCAGCTTTAGGGTGAGACTGTAAAAAGTACATTCCTATCTCACTCAGTCATAAAGAAGTCTATATGTGAGGAATCCAGTGTCTGTGGAAGTTCCCAAGGGAACTGTCCCAGTCATTCAAATTGCATTTATAAGACAACAGGGAAAAGTCTGTATCCAAGTGCTCAGACACCAAGGACCAACTGCCTCATGTGCTCTGTGCCTCACTGAGCAGATGATCACTCATTACAGTTAGTAAGAACGAAGGATCACAATCCAGTATCCTTTCAATACAAAACAGCTTTTAGATTGAGATATATATGGTGTTATCAACACACTGGTCAAATTAGTGTCTCTGTCATCTGCTTGTTAAATCTTGACTTTGAAATTTTGCACTGGGCTTCTTTCCTTGTTTTTGTATGACAACAGTCGTATTATTAATTACATCATACTATTCAAAAGGCTAAAGACTCCACTTTACAACTTGCTTATACTTTTTCTTCTGTTGTTATTCTAGGATTATTCTGTTGACGTCATTTCCTCTGAAAAACTGTTGGATCAGACTGTTCTTTCATGTAAATTGATTTAAGTACAAATAATTTTAAGCATGTGTGTGAAATGTGAGTACATGCAAACAATATCATCAAAATCTAGTATTGTCACACGAGTGCTTTCATTACAAATATTTTATAATTAGGTTAAAAGGACTTTTTGAGCTTTTTCTGGATACATTTTGTTAAATACATATTAATATGATAATAAAAAGATAATAATAAAATGATAAAAACCCACCTTGAGTATTTTCAAGTAGACAAAAGAAGCATTAATGGAGAGAAGAAAGAACTGTCACCAAATGAGTTCTGAATAAAGAATTCTGGTGGTAAGAAGATTAAGAGACTGAATCCTGATAGATGAATGACTAAAACTATGAAAAATTTCCCCAAACATCACAGCCTTTCCTCAGGTGTCTGAAGTTGATAAAACCATCTTGTAACATATCATAACATAATATAACATAACACAATGTAATATAACAAATGAAAAGTAAAAAACAAGCTGCAATTAGAAATGATTGGAGATGGGAGCTAAAAATTAGGGCATTTTCCTTGGAATAATGGTGGAATCCTCAGCACCTGAAATAAAAACTGAATTATTTTCCAGAAGATATTTTCTGGCTCACTCTGAAGTCCTGTGCTCCATTTTGAAAATTGTTTGGTAAAAAAAATATCCTGTGTTACACAGAGGTGGACAGAATGGTTAAAACTATCCTTTTGAGACCTGATATGAAACCTAAACTTCCATTGACCATTTCATTGTGATTTGAAGGCACTCAGCACACAGACATCTGAAGGCATATTAAAATAATGAAAAAACATCAATGCAGTTCCCTGGAAAGTACAGCAGGAAATCAAAATGCTCCCTTTGGGCCTTAAGTGAAATGCTGGTGAAATGCAAGCCATGGTTAATTCCTAAGGCAGCTGGAAGTAGGAATAAATCTTACCTTTTCACTTCAGAGACTACATAGAATCCTGTTTCTACAGTTAAAAACAGTACTATTTGTTGTCCTTTGGTGAAGCTGATTTTTAAATATTACTTAATTTTTCTTGTCAAGTCTTGCTGTCATTATGTAATGATAGGGCAAACAAACAGAAGGTTGATTGCCTGCAATGTTTATTTCTGTATGTTTCTGCTCATTTAACTTCTGTAAATGAGAAAAGTTTTGATTTCTTTAAGCTAGATTCTTAAGATTCAGTTGATGACTTTGGAGATGCTTACTTTAGACATGATGCAATAATTCTTCAGTGATGTTCACTCTGCTATTTGTGCTCTATACTTTCAAGTTTTTTTCTTCTTTCAGTAGGCTATACAGTTACAAGAATTTTTAAAAATTCTATAATTATCTTAACTAATACTTACTGTGCAGGATTTGATCATTAGTTCTAAGTAAGAAAGGGAGAGTTTCTTCTATTGTAATAATCTGTGGAAATAAAAACTTACTTGGGCAATAAATTTCATCAACAACCCAATAAACAGCAACTTCACTTCTAAAAAGCCTCAGCTGTAAAACTTCACCCCTTGAAAGTTGTAGAGGTTTGACCTTGGCTGAACACCAGGTGCTCACCTAAACTGTGTTAGTCCCCCTTTCCTAGAGGGAAAGGGAAGAAAGAAAAACCCCAAGAATTACTAAAGAAGGAATTTGGTATTTATATAGAAAGACAGGAAAAAAACAAAACCTTAAAGTGATTGTCCTGGTTATAGTAGCCAGGACTATTTTGTCACTCTGTGGGTATGACCAGGATTGTGTATTCTAAACCCTCTATGTAATTTTCTCATGAACTGCTCACAATGGATAATTTGCAGCAGCTGCACGGGGCACACCCAACCCCTCAAGCTACAAGTTGGGTGTTTAGGAACTTCTGTGAGATAAGGGAGTTTTCCTGTCTTCACACCAATGACTCAGGTGTGATAACTTCCCTTTGGGGAGCCATTAGCACCTTCATACCCACCTGAGGGCTCGTGTCTGCTAATGGGCCATCAGGGATGCCAAAAATATACCATGATTGACCTCACAGAGTAAATCACCCACTGTGAAACTCCCCACCCTGGGGGAGGGACTGGGCATTCCCATCTGAGCCCAAGCATATATAAGCTTGGGGTTTTGGGGCTGATGGGACCACTTGTCAGATGCAGAGGAGCACCAGAGACTCAACAGGACTGCAACCACCATTCTCACTAACAGGTTTTTTCCCTGCCCCCCTCCCCCCCCTTTGTACTCAGCATAGGGGTTGGTGACCTCCATCCTGCTTGTGCCCTCTTGTCCTGGGCTGTACATTTGTTTTTGTGGGTCAAATGGATTTTCCTTCTGTATCTGTGTATTTATTATTAATTTTTTTTCCTTAAATTGTTATTCTGACTTGCAATCTTATTCTGAGTTGGGTTCATTTCTTCTGCTGGTTTACCTTTAAACCAGTATAACAATGTGTACACACATACAGTGAAAAGCTAACAGACAGATTTGTACTTGCCACAAATGCAGCCCACATCAGCCAGCAGCCGTCCTGGATGAGAAAACAGTCAGGCAGGCTGACTCCTGGAGGTTGTCTCCTCTTGCCTGGAGTGATAGCAGGGTCTAAAACTGTTGCCTCACACTGCTGAAAAGAGACTAACTCGATAATTTCCATTTGCCCCCTCTTATATCTAAGCTGATGTAAGATAGGATGGAATACTTCCTTTGGTCACGTAAACTGTGTGTATCCCAGGAAGACCTAAAGTCAAACTGTTACAGAAGTTCATCAGGTTCTTTGCAGAAGTTGAAAGTGTGACAAGAGTTTGTTATGTTTTCTAACATCTTGAACCTACACTTTTCATGGAAGTTAATTTTAATTTTATAGTTTAGTGGAACCTCTATCATGAAATGACCTTTTGCATTGTGCTTTAAATTATGAAATATTTGAGTCAATGACTTTTTATTTTTTTAACTGTTATATTTCTTGAAAAGCTCTACTTGTATTTGGGTGGAGTTAATAAATTCTATTTCCATAATATTTTTTTAATATTAGGCATTTACTTCTGTTTCTGATTAGAATGTAGTAGTAAGAGGTTGTTAAAATGGAAAATGATGTTGGTTTAAATGTGAAGGCAACAAAGCCTAGCACTTTTACATGATGCACTTGTATTGCATGTGTTTCTTAAAGGTGATTATTTCCTGCACAGACTTTGAATGTTGATGAGATTCTGAAAATTTAAGAAGTCCTAAGCCTCACCTACAGTTCACCTTCTTTTGCTGATTTCTATTACAGTAAATGGCATTTTCATGCATCTCAGTAATTTTCAAAGGTCATTTTATTGGCTCAAATATATGTATTACAGAAATAGATTATGTAATCCATTTGCATTTGTACTGTAGTTAATAACAGGTCAGTTACTTATACTTTACTTAAAATGCATATGTATGGTATAGAAATTATTAAGCCAAGATCTTCAATTAAGCATGTATTAAATATGGCGCAGTGCCAAAGTCTGTTAGATTTTTTTCAGAAAGCTTGTGGAATGGTGGTAGAGAAATGAAAAATGTGGTAGCTACAACACTGAGAACAAAAAAATTAATTTGTGTTATGTTTTCTTTTATCTGACATAGGTGCAATATCATGAAATGCTTTGCAATTTTCAGGTATAGATGCATGGTGGAATTAGTCCTTTCTTTAGAGCACTCCTGATTAAGTCTTTTGGTGTAATACATATTAAAGTAGACACTTAAAGTACATTAATTTTTGAGGCAAAGTATATATATTTCTTTATTGTCGGCATCTAAGAATATTTTTCAGAAAAATAACACACATATTTAAACCCCTGATATAACAAAAAAGACAAAAATGAGACCTAACACTTTCCTTCCTTATTTTGCAAACTTTTCTTGTTAGAACAAGTGTTCTAAGTGATTTTGCTTAGTCTATTATAAAATTTCACTAAAAAATACTAAGTACTTGTCAGTTGTCATTTATTACTGCAGTAAAATAAAGGTATATAAAATCCCCATACCTTATAGCAAATTAAAGAAGACACACCAGGAGCAATATTTTCTTGCTCTTTCTGTACCACAGCAAAGATATTTTGTATATTCTTTAAGAGCTGGTTTTACTTAGAGTTCATTTTTTGGATTGATGAAAGCTCTTAGGTAGAGATTTAATTTGGAGTTTTACATCAGTCTGTTGTTGTCAGAGGTAAGGATAGGCTTATGATCAAGTGGTGTAGTGTACTAGAATTCTGCTTGCTGGTTTTTGTGCCATTAAGTGGAAGAAATCATATGAGATTTGTGGATGCAGTTGACATGTTCAAATTGCAATAGACATTTTTAAAGGGAACTGGAGCTGGAACATGGTTTTCTTTGCTTCAAGACACTTTTCAGACTCTTGGAGGACTGTTTGCTGGCATTCTTTCTTTGTTTTGTAGTTCTACTGGCTACCAAAGGCACTTTGACTCTTTTTATGCCTTTTTCTTGAACAAGTTCTTTAAACAACAGGAATAGAAAACGCAAAATAAGCCAGAGATTGCAGTAAGTTATGTCTGGCCTCTGTTCTATTGGGTTTTTCAAACTACATTAAAAAAAATGCGGGGGGGGGGGCGCGGAGAGAAAATGAAAAGAATGAAACAGACTTGCACAAAGAAAGACGCTACTTAATATATGAGTTGCATAATTTTTTAAGTGCCCACTGGGAAAGTTCACAAGCTAGCATCATAACAAGTCCAGTTTGGACTCATTCTTGTTTAATGGGAGTAACTTCAGAAGGGTTGATGAAATGTTTATGCAAACCCCTCAGGCAGTTTATAATTGGCTTTGTCAAATGAATCTGAATATATTTTGAAGAGACAATAAATACTCAATGCCTTGAAAAAATCTGGCTGAACTTGTAAAAAATCACTAGGGTATTTTTAGAAGTTTGTGTTGCTGCAGTATGATTACTATAAAACCTTAGCATAATTATAATTAAAATCACTGCTATGAACAATGGAACTCATTTAGCTGAGCTACAAGATGTGGGGAAGTGAGCTGAGACCTATATATACAACTACTTAAAGGCATACGTTTATATGTTGCTTCCTGAACTGTTTAAATATTTTTACTTAGAAAATAGTATTAAAACATCAACAATCAAAGGAGGAGGGACCAGAATCTAAGACATCTCCCTGGTAAGTAGTTAATCAGTAGATTTAATGCATGTTTCTTGCTCTTTGCTCTCGAGTGCCTTATCAGTACTCTAAATCATGCTTCCCTTTAGGTGTATGCCTCTTGCACTCCTGATTGCATAACAGGGTGGCTTCAACAAGAGCAGAAAAAGGCATATGTGACAAAGCCTTCAGCCTGGTGGCTACAGCTTCTGCCCCAAATAGAACAGCCAAGGCAAAGCTTGCTGACTGTGAGGCCACAAAACATTATTGGTTCTCACTGGACCAGTTGCCATGGTGCAGACAAGGCGTGGGTGTCACTCTGTCAGTGACCAGCTGGAGTGCACAAGCACCCACATGGGAAGGGATGAGGAGCTGACTGACATCTTATGGGTCAGGATTAAAGAGAATGAACTTAAGTGGCAGGAGGGTAGGTTAGTTGAGATAAAAGGAAGAAATTCTTTACTGTGTGGGTTGTAAGGCACTGGGTCACATTGTCCAGATAGTCTGTGGACTTCCCATCCCTGGAGGTGTTTATGACCAGGCTGGATGGGGCTTTGAGCAACCTGGTCTGGTGGAAGGTTTCTCTGCTCATGGCAGGGGAGTTGGAACTGGGTGACCTTTGAGGTCCTTTCCAACACAAATCATTCTATGGTCTCTTAAAAAATAAAAGGTCTTGCCCTTCAGGTTAGTACATAAAATGTGGCTTTCAGCTTGAGGAGAAGGAATGCAGGGTGTGTTTTGTCTCAACTAACTTCTGATGATCCTAAATTCAGATGATTACATCTAAATGCATTTTCCCAAGCTTTTTTGTAGACAGAGGGGGGAGGGTGGGAAGGGTCAGGAAGAACCCCACAGTTTTAGAAAACAGTTAATCATGGATGAGTCGCACCCATTAGTGTAATTTTCACTTCTCTAATTGTAAAGGCAACTGCTATGAATAACTCAGATATAGCTTTTCAAATTTGGCCAGTGTTTGATTACTGTTACAAGGTGCCTTGAATGTCTAAGCTCCACAGAAGTACAAAAGTGTGAAACAGAAAAACTTTCTCCCTGCCTTTCCAGAAGTGCCTGAGTCATTACTGACTAGAGAGGACCATAAATGCCTAATTTATATACACTGCACACCTATGGAAGTGGGGCCCTTTAAATTTGGATTAAATCTGCACTTTGCAAACTTGTCTACTTAGTGTGAGTTTCAGGTATTTGAAAAATTCCATGTAGTATTGCAGTTTTCCAGTGTGATGAGCATCTAAATAATAGTAGTACCATCATATAACTACAGATGAAGGCACTGCTACTTTAATGAAATAGAGTAACATGGAACAACAAGCTGCTTCTGTTTTAACAAACAGGTAAGCCTGTACATTTTGGAGCATATTTGGTGAAAGCTGATTATGCTTATCTTCAAATCATGAACAATACCACCTGTTTGAGTTCTTTCTTCCTAAGTTTGGTTCTTTTTTTTCTGGCTGTCATCAATGTGCAATGCAGTGGGAAACAACAATAATAACTTATACATTAAATATGGTTTCTTAGGATATTTAAACTTCACAATACAGTGAAGCACCATGAACAGAGAAAGTGAGATTTGGTAATATGAGAACAGGTAATTAAGAATATATTTATTATAATGATCCTAATGATTGCAATTGGTCAAACATGTTGTATTTGCTTTCATTTTCTATATATTTTAAATGTGCTCTCTTGATTGTGACCATTCCCTTCATTTCAGAGTTGTTGTGATTTAGCAAATCAGCACAATCATTCTACAAATACAAGGTTTTCCACACAGCAGGCAAATTAAGGAAAAGCTTAGAACTGTTTATCAAAGTGTTTAAGGTTTTGTTGCCTGCAGTATACCCCTGTTCATGTACTAAACAATGATTATCTGGTATTTAGGAGAGAAAAGAAAAAGTGAACCCTTGTTTTTGCAATTTGCTAAGTCATTTGAGCTGCTGCACAACACTTATTCTCTAATTAATGTAACTGCTGAAGTAGGGTAGATCTAGATGGTTATGAACCTCATGCATTAAATAATTATCAAGCTTTTCAGTATGAATAAAAACTTAAAATGACTTATGAATAAAATTATTTCAAGAGGAATGACACAAGTTTAGATCCTGACTTGAGCCTGCTGCTGTTTAAAGGTTCTGTCATTGATTCTGAGAGGTGATAACGGAAGGTGCAAACTCGCCATCCATTTCTGGGAGACTCCTCCTGATGCTGCTACACTGCTAGGTCTGAGCTCCATGGCAGGGGTTTCACAGGTAATAACTAAGGGCCACTTCAGTTCAGTGAGGGATGCCTTAGGATAATTTACATTTTCGCTTTATATTTTAACCTCCATAACTTCAGACCGGGCTCAGTAAACAGGTTTAGATGCTAAAGGAGCTCTTAAACAGAAATAAGAAAAATACAATACCATATATAAAAAAAAATAAAAATAACTGCAACTTCTTTCTAAAGGCATAATTGCCTAAAGTGGTTTTGTTTGGGTTCTAGGTTTAGTGGGTTTTGGTTAATTTTTTTTTTTAACATTAGTTCTGCAGGCTTCTACAAATCTGTCCTCAGTCTTCATGTGCTGAACAGGTCAGTATCAGTCACTGGGGGATTTGTGAGTTCATCGACCTTTATTAACTGAAAGTTTAACTAGTCCAGTTTTCTCAGTTCAGATTGCTACCACTGCCTTCCTTCAGTTAATCAAAAGTTAATCAAAAGTTGCCAGCTCACTTTTAAAAGTAACTTAGCAATTAAAGCACAAGTCCATAAACAAAGGCTCTGAATTTAAGTTCTGCCTCAGCCTGGAGTGATCAAAACCCATAATATTGACCTCCAAGCATGTGTTATTTTCTCACTACTTCAATATTAGACTACTTCAATAGCCTTTCTTTGAAGTTTGTTCACATTTGGAGTACTATTAAAATACTAACATGTCCAGGAAGAGTCTGTATGAGTAAGAAACTTGGGCTTAGTGACTGGGACACAGGCTGGATCACAGAGGATCAAAGATGATTTGTATGCAGACCACAGTATGCTCTAAGATCACCCTGTTTAGTTCTTCTGTGTCCCTTGGTACACCAATGAGGCCTGAGGTGCTCTGTGTGTCTTGAACAAGTTTTAGCAGAAAGAATGGAGACTACAGATTAAGATGACTTTAGAGGAATAATATGGAGAAAGGGTATTAATACATTGTCTTCATAGGTAACTGGCCTGACAGATGAACCACTGAATGTGATATAGCCTGACTTTTAGCAAAGTTTGAAACATACTTCTAAGTGATATTTTAATAAATTAAGTTGTGGTGGTTTTCACCCAGTGTCCACCCAAACCTCCAGGCTCCCCCCCCACCCCTTCCCAGAGGAAAAGGGAAAAAAGGAAGAAAAAAAAAAAACAGCTGAGAGATAATGGCAAAACAAACTCAAGTAGCTAAATACTTAAATTTATTACTAACAAGATAAGAACTAAAACTAGAAGCACTAAAACTAAAAAGTAAGAAATAAATCAGTCTTAAGAACACTCCTCCCTCCCTCCAGCAGTTCAAGAGAGCAGGCAATGAGAGTTTCGCAGGTGGTGGTCGTGCTGCTGGCATTGGTCTCGTCCTGTGGGTCACTCCATGGGGTTTCCGTGGGCTGCAGTTGGGACAACGTGCTCCCCCACGGTCTGCAGGGGGGCCACGAAGCTCTTAATCTTTCCCCTGCTCCTGTGGGATCCCTTCCATGGGAGACAGTCCTCAAACTTCTCCATCATGAGTCCACCCCCCCGGGCAACACTTCTACAGGGGGACAAAACCTGTTCCAGGTGTGTCTCCTTCTCCAGGAGTCATNCTGCGTTGTTATCTCAAAGCTGGAATTTTCAACTGCATGAACACTCCAATTCTTGAATATGTATCACAGAGGCGTAACTATGATTTTAATTAGCTCAACAGGACAGCAGAAACTTCTAGCAGCTTCTACTAAATTCTACTTCTACTAAAGTACTTCTACTATCTACTAAAATTCAGCTACAGAAACCCATGACATAAGTGGATAAGTGTTTTCTGTGAAAACACCACTAGGTGAACACGCATTGTGGTTCAAAACTCTGCTTCTGCAGTAAGTGTCACATGTTTACTTCTTGCCACAAAGACACTTCAGGAAAAACCTTGCAGAAGTCTGTTCTGGACCTGAATATATTTGATATTTTCATTAGTGAAGGGTGATGGAGGAAGGTGTTCTGCTGATAAGTCTGTTTTAGGGAGAGGGACTAGTATTCAAAACAGTCTTAAACTGAAGGATGAATTGACAGAAACAAGATGAGACTCGAGAGTTGAAATATTATGTATTAAGAGAAGATGAATTAGAAAATTGAGACAAACTGACTAAGCAGAAGTATGTCAAAAATAGATCTGGATGTTGCATTCTGACCCTAGAATGTGTTATTTTTCCAAAGCTGAAAGGAAACATAGTAGTAGGTCTGAGCAAGAGTTAGGTATTCAAGACATGGTTCTGAATTGGTAAAGATTTATGCTAGTCTTAAGTATATTTTTTGAGAAACATATTTGGAGAAAAAAAATACCTTGGAAAGAACTCAGAAGTTAACTACTATAACAAGAAATTTTAATATTAGTTGGCAGAATTGGTTTGCTCTTCCTTAAAAAGGAAGACTGAATAGATATGTTAACTCATCATGGAAAAAGATCCTGGAAGAGAGCAACATACATTTCTAGAAAATTAGCTAGGCTAAATATTGAGACAAATTTTAAAATATAGAACTGAATATTAAAATCTAGAATGTCATTCACTTGAAATAAGCTAAACCAAAACAGATAGTTTATTGCGGCTAGTGGATGTGCACACACCTTCTCTAGAGCAGAGGTAGATTGCACCTACACATAGACGGCTAGATGCTAAATAAATTGTTTGCTAGATTACTTGAAAATGTAATTTGAATAGCTTAATTTTAGTCATGTGTACTGAATGGCTACAGCTTTCTACTGAGAAAAGATTGCTTTGCTGAGGAGCCAATGATATCCTTATCATTGGAATATGAGGACAGGGAAAGGATTAACTCTACTGAACTTTGCAGAAGTGTAGACAGAAAAAGTTCAGGCTTCAGTAGTTTGTTTAGCATAAGTATATTACTGATATAGTTTATGGTGCTGATTTTTAAGCTAAAAAGACTTAGATTTACAGGTGAATACACATAAAATAGTGTAGTTGCTTTGGTTGGAACTTTTGGACTGGATATTAGCATTATTTTGGAATCAGTTGTTTTGGTTGCCAGCCTGAAATGTTGAATTGCAATGAGAACACCACCATGCTGAAAATATTGTAGAGCTGAGGTATATTTAAGTGAATCTTTTGTATAACCATCAAGGAAAGTGATTCCTCAAAGCATTAACAAATACTATTTGGAAATGAATGCAAAACAAAAGTATAAATTAACAAAAGCAGAGGTTTAACAAGCATATTGGAGGGACACTACTTCAGAGCATGGGATTTTTTGAGGCCAGAATTTCATCTTAATTGGGTCAAGTAAACAAAGTCTGAGCATGGAACCAGACAGCAAGCTGCTGACAGTTTTAGCTCTGTGAAAGTGCTTAATTTTAATATTATCTATAGAAGAACATAGTGCCTCTGTCAGATTCTGCTGAAGTAAACCTCTAGTTTCCTGCAATCAATTTAGAGTGACTGAACAAAGTCAAACTCAGCACATGTCAGGCATGTTGAACAGTCCTCACTTTATCTAATTTAGCAGTCAACTCAGGCATTTCAGGGAAATGCTTCTGTTTATGGCCCTTGCTGCAGGGGAAAATTAGTCCATTTATGTAGTTTAAAACAAATCAACATCAAAGTGCTTTATTGATTTATAAATCACACACAAATAACTGGTAATCAGTGAACTACTGATCAGGATCAGTAATATAGCAGACACAAATTATGAGTCAGAAATACTAATAAACATGTACAATGTTTTTGAATGTACTTTTAGAACTGTGAATGGTTCTATTACATCCACACATCTATAGACATCACAGGGGTCATCACAGGTATCCTGCTCTACCCATCCCCTCCTGGGATGCTGTGTGAGTGTCCACTTGCAACCCCTGAGAAGATAGAGGTGCCATTTTTCACCCCACATACCCTTGGGTCTGTGCTCATCGCAGGTAGAAAACATCACCAAGAATTTACCTTGTAGCAGTATAGTACATGCACTGAGAGGACAAGTTCCTTAGCCAGGCAGTAAGGTTTAAAGAGCAATAAACCTTTCTGAATCATACATGCTAGGGCTGCATAAAATCCAATAAATTTCTAGGCTGTTTCTCTGCCAGCACTGAAACACTCCCCAGGGTACGCCTCTGTACTTTCCAGACTTAGTCCAGTAGAGCTTTAGATGTATCATGCAGTGTGCCTTTGTGCCCATATTTTGTTTATATTTTTTTTATATCTGGCTTATATTCAGGTAAAAATATGAAATGAAGAAAGACAATAACTCTTTTCTGACAATTCCTGGTAAAGCCTGCTATTCTCAGGTGTCCCTTTGACATGAATATGAAAAAAAATCCAATAGTGGAATAAATCCCATTAATAGTGTTTCACCTAATGTGCAGCCCTGATGTAAGATAGAAGAAAATACCTGTTGGTAATAGACTGTTGGATAGGGGCAGCACCTGAAGGAACCTGAACAGAACACCTCTAAAAGTTATGTATTTCCCCACTATGATACATGCTAAACCAGTTCTAGTACTAACATTAAGAATTATCTATCGGAAAGAAGATGAGGGACAAATATAGAAATAAAATAGTAGCTGACAAGTAGAAATGAAAACCTGGAAGAAATTATGGTCATGATTGCATGTGCAGGTCCTCTCACTGCATGTAAAATGCAACTAGCTGTTCAGGCAGAACCTTTCTGTCTACTCTGAACCTTCTCCAGGCACTGCTTTACACACAGTTAAAAGCACAGACTTTGGCTTTTCGCTTCTTAGTAGCAATTGCTGCACAATGAAATGTTCTAAACTTGTGGTGGGATAACTTGAGATCAGAAGAACCTACTCCAAATGGAGCTAGTAGAAAATTATCTCTGGATTTCAAAGGCAGAAGGGTAAGTTTTTGGAAATATTTAAAGGACTTGTGTATACAATTTTTGCATAGTATCTGCTGATTTGTGATGGGATTTGGTGCCATTTGAACTTTAAGATCTATTACAGGGGATAAAACATTAGAAATGGAAGGTTCTGTAAACCACCTATTTAATTTTCTTTTTCTAATTTTTTTTTTTCTGAAAAGTAAATGCTTATCTTATTATGCTTTTAAATTCATGAGTAGTGATTTCAGTTTCCTTCTTTATTAAAAAACCAGCAGGGAGTCACTGCAATTTCTCAGCTGATTCAGATATAAATTTTGGGGTTTATTCTGTGAGGAAATGAATATTCTCTTAATATTTGCCTCAGGATTATATTACTAAACAGTGAAATAAAATGAAAAGCCAGAGTAATTGTTTCATTTTTTTTTTTCTTTTTCTTATTTTTCTCTAAGGAAAAAGGCTTACAGAAATCAAGCATTTTTATTTCAAAATAGACACAATCCGTTTCATTAAAAATGCCCAAAAAACATAAAAAAAATTCCAAGTGAATTAGATTCTTAAATCCTCACCTCTTTCCCAGAGCCCTGGAGGCCCTCACCAAACCCCAGAGGAAGGCATAAAGGGTATAGGCAGTACTGCATTGCAATGTTTCTTGGTCTTTATCAGTTGATAAAACCAAGATATAGCAGAACTGGAAGTGGAGCTGTCCCTTTAGAAACAGAATTACAGAGTCACACATTGCACAGGATTGCATCCAGAAGGTTTTTGTATATCTCCAGTGAGGGACACTCCACAACCTCTCTGGGCAATCTGTTTCAGTGTACAGTCACCTGCACAGTCAAGAGGTTCTTCCTCCTATTCAGGTGGAACTTCCTGTGTATCAGTTTCTGCCTGTTGCCTCTGGCCTTATTGCTTAGCACCGTGGAGGAGAATCTGACTCAATCTTTTTGACAGAGTCACAGACTTGTATGAGTTGGCAAAAACCTCTGAGATCACTGAGTCCAACCTTTGACCAATCACCACCTTTTCAACTAGGCAATGACACTAAATGCCATATCCAGGTGTTTCTTGAACACCTCCAGGGATGGTGACTCAACCACCTTCCTGAGCAATCCCTTCCAATGCATTACAACCCCTTCAGTGAAAAAAGTCTTCTTGATGTCCAACCTGAACCTTCACTGAAGCACTGTGAGGCTATGTCCTCTTGTCCTGTCACTTGGGAGAAAAGATCAATTTGGCTCCTTTCAACAGTTGTAGAGAGCGACAAGTTCCCTGCTGAGCCTCCTTTTCTCCAGGTTAACAAACTCAGCAACTCCATCAGCTGCTTCTTGTTTGATACTTACTTTCAAACTTACATTTGACTTACTCTCCAGGCCCTTCATCAGCTCTGTTGCCCTTCTCTGGACACACTCCAGCACCTCAATGTCTTTCTGGTAGTGAGGGCCTCAAAAGTGAACTCAGTACTTGAGGTCCAGCTTCACCAGTGTCAAGTACAGAGGGACAACCTCTTCCCTTGTCCTCCTGACCAACACTGTTGGTGATAGTAGTCAGGATGGCATTGACCTTCCTGGCCACCTGTGCACGCTGCTGTCTCATGTTTAACCAACAGTCAACCGGCATCCCTAGGTCCCTTTCTACTGGGCTGCTTTCCAGCCACTCTGTCCTCAGCCTGTGGCACTGCATGGGTTTGCTGTGATCCAAGGGCAGGACCCCCTGTCACTTGGTCTTGTTAAATTTCATACTGGTGGCCTCAGCCTCTGGATCCATCCTGCCCAGATCTCTTTACGGACTCTTCCTACCTTCAGCAGATCAACTCTTCTGCCCAATTTGGTGTCATTTGCAAACTGACTGAGGGTACACTCAAACTCATCATCTTGATCACCAATAAAGATACTGAACATGACTGGTCCCTTGGGGAACCCCACCTAGTGACACCCTCTCTGCAGATACTTATATATGTTAATAAGGTCCCCTCTCAGTCATCTTTTCTCAAGGCTGAACAGGCCCAGCTCCCTCAGTCTTTCCTTGTAAGAGACATGCTCCAGTCCATTAATCATTTGCTGTACCCTCTCCAGTAACTCCATATCTCTCTTGTACTGAGGAGCCCAGCACTGAACACAGCACTCCAGATGTGACCTCACTAGGGCTGACAAGATGGGCAGGATCACCTTCCTTGACCTGCTGGCAGTTTTCTTCCTAATGTACCCCAGCATACCAATAGCCTTCCTGGCCACAAAGGGCACAGTGCTGGCGCATGGACAACTTGTTGCCCACCAGGACACCCAGGTCTCCTCTGCAGAGTTTCTCTCCAGCAGGTCAGCCTCCAGCCTGTACTGATGCCCTAGGTTCAAGACCTTGCACTTGCCTTTGTTGAATTTCAGAAGGTTCTTCTCTTCCCACCCCTCCAGCCCGTGGAGGTCCTTCTGAAGGGTCGCACAACACCCTGGGGTATCGAGCCCTCCTCCCACCTTTGTGTCATCAGCCAGCTTGCTGAAGAAGAAGATGCCCTTTCATCCAAGTCACTAATGAATAAGTTACTGAATACTGGGCCCAGTATTGAACCCTGGGGGACACCACTAGTAACAGGCCTCCAACTAGACCCCGTGCCTCTGACTACAACCCTCTAGGATCTTATTTCTTGAATATTTTGTACTTGTTCAGAACATGTAGTTTCAGGCAGCATGGGTAGAATGAATCAAGTCTCTAAACCAGGAATTTGAAAAAGAGATTGAAAAGAACAATTCTCCACCTTCTGCAAAATCTCTAGCATCTTAGAAATTCAGTAGTAAGATTGTTTTTTTTCAATACCAAACTTTCTACACTGATTTGTATTGTATTTGTAGGAATAAAATAGGAATAAACAAGTTCAATAACTCTGAACTGCGTTTAGCACAAAATGTTCTGCAATAGGAATGAAACTGAAAATCAGTTGGAAACCAAAATTACACCATAAATATGAATAATACTGTAGCATAAAAGCAAAGAAAATCAGTTAACATTAATAAAACTTTACTTATGATTAATACAAAGATTGTATAATTGATAACAGCAGCCTCCCTTCTGCCTTTCTCTGTTCTGAAAACCAATGCAGTTTCACAGCCTTAAAGCACTGGAGCAGCTGCACAGGGTCAGACCACAGGTTTGTGTAGCCCAATAGCTAGTCTGTAGCAGTAGTAACCTGTAAAATCTTATAGAAAGATTAAGGGAAAATGGAAAATATTATAAAGCAATTTTCCTTTTATATCCTATCAGTTTCTGGCAATCATGAGGATTAAGAACTGAGCTGCAGGTTAGGCACAAGACTCATTTTTAATAGCTGCTGACGGACTTTTCCCCATATACCAAACTAATCCCTTTTTCAATTCAAAAAAGCATTTTGTGACATTCTTTTGTCTGAATTGAACCTGTTATCAAATAATTTCACTGGTTATGACCAGTCTTCTGTAGCATAGGAAGTAGTGAATAATCATACCCCATTCCTCTTACCCACACATGAAGCAGCGATGTTGTCTCAATTGTTTCTTATCCCAGAAGGAGGCCTAATCTATTCAGTCTTTCCTATATGAAAATGCTTTTTGAGTATCTGTTCTTGGTGATTGTCTAGTTTTTCTACATACCTTCTAAGATAGAAGGGTAATAGTAATTTTAAAAGGATAGAATCAATCTTTCCCAGGGAAGAGGGTATACTTGTTCACAAATTAGGTATTTAATCCCAACTCATCATCTGAGCTTTTCTTTAACTCACGGAGGCACATTGACATCTCTAGAATTGTATCAATTGACATCTCTAGAATTATATCACTTGCTCATTTTTAACTGAGGTGAGGTATTGTATTTAATTATTTAATTATTTAATTATTTTTAATGTGGCACAAGTTGAGCAAATCAATTTACATCCTAGATCACATGTACAATGTAAATGACATGATGAACAATTTCTGGTCTGGTTTCAGTGGTTTTGTTGATACTATCTACATTTGCCTAGACTTTTGACAGGTGTTGAGCGATTTCCAGCAGAATGAATAAAAAAGGTGCGCTAATTTCTATAATTTATTCTCACGGAGATTGTTTTTTGGTTCACCAAAAAAAACAAGAAAGAAATGAGTGCAGTGTCAGATGTAATTATGTGTCTGTAACTGGAAATCTAAAGCAAGATTTCTCTTTAGTATCCACCAGAAAAACCTTATCAAAATAACTAAATGCTTTCTATAATATTTTTATGACAGCAAACAATCCTTACAATATTATTGTGGAAATTTTTATATATATTCATTATATTTTATGTCTGTACTGAATTTCATATCAGTAATTATTTGCTTTTTTCACTTATTTAGCAGTTCTAAAAGCACCCAGTTTAGTCCTGTGCTTATTGTAATTATGTATTTCAAGCCATAGCAGCAACATGCAAGTAAAGTAGCTGTATTCTCTCTTATAACACCAACATTCATGTAAAATCCTTATCAGAAAAATGTTATTTCTTTCCAATTAAAGATATTTTTAAGGAATTTGCATGCATTGCTGTCCAATTAGTCTGTAGCCTTAATAGATTTTTTAGAGCAACTAATCAGCATCTTAATGCTGAGGGAAAATTTCCGGAAGCAAGAAAGGACTTAGTGGTCTATACTTTTCAAACCTAAGGCTCTGTACTTATATGGACACATTTCCTTCTCCACTGATTTAAGAAAAAGCAACTGAAGAGTAATGCTTCTGAATCATGTTCTGTCTGTGTTCCTTGGATAATAAAGGACTCCCATTCAATTCCATAGTGTCTAAGTTTAGAGGAAATTAAGAAAGTTGTTGGACTAGAAACTGAAGAAGGAGACAGACCTCCTTTGGACTCAAACCAAAAATTTAATTAAGATATGATAATAGCAAGGATAACAGTTCTTAGTCACAATATATATCTATATCATCTATATCTATAGCTATATCTATCTCATCTATATCTATCTATCTATCTATCTATCTATCTATCTATCTATCTATCTATCTATCTATCTATCTATCCAAGAGAAAACAAAGCAACCAGAACTAAATGACCAATTTGTGGGACAATTCCCTTTTGAAATTTCCCCCACCTCAGTCTCTGCTCCCGTTGGGCACAGTAATATTTATGGACAGCAGGTGGCGATGTTGCTCCTCTGTCAGTGCTGAGCTGATCCCAGTGGGTGGGTGGAAAAGGTTTTGGTGTGTCCGAGACAGTCGCTGTAGAGTCAGTGCAAAGGTGCCATACAGAGAAGGAAATAGATGGGCAAAAACTCTCACTTGTCCATGGCTAGGGGAGGGATATTGCTCAGAGCCCGTAGCCCCTCATACTCAGGCTGGCAGCTGCTGGCCCTCTCAGGAAGCCTGACATAAAAGGCCCCATTTGGCAAGTCTCTCTCTCTCTCCCTCTGAAGCACCGGGAAATCCGAGAATCCAGGGATTGGGAAACAGGAGGAAAAGGGAAGGAGACCAAGCTCGTAGGCAGAGGTTCCCCGAGAAGCCTCTCTCCCCCTCTCTCTCCAGCAGTCCAGCAGCCTTCTCCCTTCTCCACCCTGGCAAGCCGAAAACCAAAAAGTGCCCCCTTTGCCTCACCACATCCCAGTAAGTTACCGTTGCTAGGTAACCCCCTTTACTCATGATCTATCCTTTGATATCTGCACTGGGAGAAGATCAGGGCCATTAGCTCCTCATTCGTTGGTAGGGGAAAGAATAATTCCGCCTGCTTCTAAGAAAACTATAACACATGGTCATCTAATCTAGTCCTCTGAATTGAAGTTGGTGAGAGTTTGCCACTGAATTTTATGAAGAAGTGACACACAGGAAAAAAGAGGCATTATTGCTTTCACATGTAATTTTGGTTTTGGGGAGTAGAATCTTACACAAAAACAGTATATGGAATTTATGAAAACTTTTGAATTAATTGGAACTATAATCAAACTTCTAATGAGTTACCGTTTTGGTCTTACTTACAAAAACGATCTCTATGAACAAATGTAATTTTTTAGGCAGAAAGGATTAGAGACAAAGGAGGCTAGACCAGGAGTACACAACTGACAAAATGTTGTTGTCAATGTTATTGTTTTAAAGGGAATGAACTAGAATGACATGTTTCTGAAAAATATGAGAGACAGAAATGAAACACAAAATAATTATGAAGTATTAAAGGAAAGAAATTATGTCATACTAATGGAAAAAAGTTTCTGTATATAGATGATTTATTATGACGTTTTAGGATCAGTCTAACCATGGTGGATACTTAAGAGTATGCTGTATCTTTAAAAGCAGGTGGAAGCTATTTCTGATCTCTGGGTATGAACTGTAGAAGGATAGCTTATTCATTTCCAATCTGCAAGACATTTTATGAAGTAGAAAAGTTTAAATATCCCCGAAGAAGACAGTGCCAAGATCAAAAGAGTGAGGTGTCAAAAAGAAATTTTCCAGAAGACTAGGCCTATTATCTTTTGAGACAAAATTAGAATGAGTGAAGTTTGAAAGAACTATGAAATGTTCTGTACAGGTTTAAATTATATTTTTAAATGGTGATCACTTATAAAAAGAACACAAAATAACATTGCACTCTTTTCTTCCAGGGATTCCTGATTTCACACTTGGAAGTTTTTCCCATTATTATACAAGTGTTCTATCAGCCATCCACCTGTAAGCACATATCAGCTTCTCATGCCCTCCTTGATCACTCTTTTGGAGCAGCTGATGAAGAATGCTTGTCTAATTTAGGAAGTGAGGTGTGATGTCCGTGTTACCAGCAGTAACTGGACAAAACTCCCACTCACTGTCGACATGATCTTTTTCAAAGTTTCTGAAGGTATTTTCAATGTTTTCTTGTGATTTTCATCATGAACTTAAGTCAATTAGATTTAATTGTCCTGGCAGAACTCCAAACTGCTTGGAACATGTCACTAGCCATGAGCTATTGATTATGTATTGCAAGGAATACAAATCTCTTAGCCTGTTTTCTATGATTTTCTTAGTTATCTGACTAGAGACATGCTTTTACCACTCTTATGCTAAATATTGCAGCAGTTGGTCCTAAACGTTTCTTAATACCAATTTCCCTACAACTCTACATAAACATTCAGTTATTGAAAAATGGTGTTGCTGCATTGCTGAATTGGAAAAATGCAAGTTAAAATTTTATTGTTGAAGGTACTAAGAGTAGAGACAGCTGTCTTAAAAAAATTACTGCAGCAGACACCAGGAATTACTTATGTAACTATGGAACGGTCTACAGAAGAAGAAAATCTTACCACATAGTTACTACACAATTTACAGATGAATATTGGGTCTTACATTTATTTACCGGTAGAAAAGGTCTGGACAATAGAAACTTTTGTTTCTAAGTGTGAAGCCCATAGTTTGATTTTTCTATTTTTGGGCCTTTTTTGCTTTGGTTTGGTTTGGTGTTGGTTTGGTTTCTCTGTCTCATAGAATACTACTTAATCTGCTGATATGAAATACTTCAGCTATCCATTGATCACCTTTGAGATGCTTTCATTATACATAGCCTGTCAATATCAAAATGGCTTTGGTATTTGGGGTAACACACATAAAGCTAATGACTCATAAAGCTTTTGAGTGAAAACCTAATCTTGTTTCTTTTGAAGTCAATATATATTGGTATTTATATGTCTCTTATCTTTGTGTTATTATATAGAATATGGTACCTCATACCTAGATAACAGAGAAAATAGATGTATATCATGTTTTAGGCCTGGATTCAAGAAAAAAAGAACTGTACCTCACAACACTCAAGAGAAAATTGTTGAGTGCAAAATAAATAAATTAGAAAACATATTAATAAGATTGCAACATTTGTCAGACATCCCTGCATCTTGTATAATTATTGTGAGAAACTGGAATTTCTTTAGAAGTCTATTGGGGCAAAAGGAAACAAACAAATCAGTTCTGTAGCAGACATGAAAGAGTCACTGTAGTCTATTATGTTTCTCACTACCTAATACACTCAAGGCAGATTTATTCAACAAAGAGTAATTTTAGTTTTAGATGTTTGGAAATACATCTTAAAAAAAAAAGAAAAAGAAAACATTGATCTATACCGAATTGCTTTCATGTGTTTACAATATGCCAAGTGATGCCAAAGAGAACTGTTCCATAGCTATCTAGATCAGTTAGACACCTGGCCTTCCTCTATCATCAACACAGAGGAAGAAACACTGTAAGAATCTATTCTTACTTTAGAAATCTATGAAGTTAATGGTATGCTGGTCTATTTTAATTCACAGACTACAAGGAAATTTTCTTAGCTGCGGATATTTAGATGGAAGATGTAAAGGTTTAGTTAATTGAATACCACTGGGGTTTTTTTTTTTTTTTT
>VXAU01000198.1:91283-136685 GCA_013399695.1 Formicarius rufipectus
TTTTGTTTTTGTTTGGTTGGTTTTTGTTCTAATTCTACACATTTAACATGTCCTAAAAAAACCCACAAACATTCTGTTTGTTCAGATTCATTTTCATAATTTATTTCTCAATCTTCCAACCAGTTAAAAATGTTTGTATTTTAATCAAATTTCTAGCTGACAGTTTCATACATTACAAGAATAAAAGAGTACTTTATATTAAGAAGAGAGACTTTCCAGACAGATTTTTGATCATTTCCCCCCATAATTTCAGTGTCTAGCTCATACTTTTCACTAATTAAAGCAAAACGGCGTCATGAAGGGAACAGATGCAGGGGAAGAGGTAGAAAGAGTGCAACCCATATTTCCTAGATCCCTCATAAATTGTTCAGATGACCAGCTACCAGCACTGTTACAAACATTTCACCTAAGTTTAGGCCTGAATTTACCTAGTTTTATTTTTTTTCCTTTGGAGATTTTTATGTTCCTGTCTTACAGTAAAACACTTGATATGCAGTACTTGCAGTAATTATAGATTATTTCTGAATATTTCATTGAATCATAGTTTTGAAGGAGTACACTAGTTGCAATCAAAATTAGTTTTACACAGTTTAAAATTCTCATATTGAACAAAGTTCGAGTTACTTATTATTCTTATTAATCCTATTATTTACTTATTATTATAAATTATGCTGGTAATTGAAATTATAGAACTGTTGCAAAGAAAGACAATATAAAAACGTTTTGAACTTCTAACATCATAAAATATTTCTCATTGCACTAAAAATTGAGGATTGCAGAGGACAATAAAAACCATATGTGATACTTTTATTTTTGATGTGTCAGAAATTTTAATGATAAAATTTTAATGTTTTTTGGATTCAGAAATTGAACACAAACTATCCTTTCTGTCTGGATAATTAAGCATTTTAATAGAACTGCAAGAAACATGAGAGGTAACATTGTTTTCTCAGATAATTTTTTCTATTTTTAAATTCCTATCTATTTAGTAGAACATTATTTCTGTCTCTCATACCATTTACTGAAGCAGGCAATTTTGATATAACTAGAAACTGATAAAAATACTAATTTACTTAATCAAGAACACAATACACAATGAAAATATTACAAAGTGAATTCTGTGTCAAATGTTGAGATTTGAGTGCAGATAGGCATTCAACTCTCATTGCTTTCTTGGGAAAAAAAAACCCCTTATGAACTTTGTTGATTTATAAAGGAACCAAATTCATATGCTTAAGTGTGTGCACACATACACACACTGACACTTGTCATCTCTGTGTGAGGTGGGGACCAGGATTACATGTGTAAATGCCTGATCACATCTATCTGCTTCTCCTGATCATTAGATCTCATTCAAAACAGGGAATTGCACTTTGTCTCCTTAGTGCCAGTTGACTTACTTTCAGATTAGGTATAAAGAAGGCCTGGTATAAGTCTGTCTACTTGATTGAACTCTTTCTCTGGGAAAAATTAGTCCACTTATATAATAGTGTATCAGTGTGTGAGAGGGAGAGAGAAGAATACCACTTTACCTGTTTAGCTTCAGGAAGTAATTAATTGCCATTTTTTTTTCTTTAAGAATCTTGGATCTAAGAGATTTTTCCTAATGAGAGCTACATTAAAAGTAGCTTGTTTGAATACAAGATTTTATTTTCAGTAGTCTATATTTCCTGTTTAAACAATCAGTTGGAAGTGTTTTGTTGAGCAAGGATTCTAACTTCTAGTAAAATATATTTATTTATACAGACTTCATTGAATTACATGGAATTTACTGTGCATTGTCGAACTGAGTTTATCTGTTTACTTCAGTCACACCTAATCAAAAGAATATTGAATTATGTCTCATCTAGTTGGCTGCTGAAGTGCAGCAAAGGTGCGCTTAGGAACTAAGACTAATCTTTATTTTCTACTTTTGAGTACTGAAGTAAGAGAATAATCTGGATTTACCACCCTGCAATAGGAAGGACAGAAAAAATTGAAAAGATTTCAGTGTTTATATATGTACTAAAATATAGCATCTTAACATTGGATGCAACAGAAAGAATGGCAACATGGAAGATTTCAAAGAAAGGAGTGGTGTTAATTTAAAACATCTCCTTTGCAGCTGTACCAATTGTTGTAAGTCTCTCCTATACAGAATTGCCACTGAGTTTTCTAAGACTAAGATCCTAAAATGTTTAAAGAGAACATAAGTTAGCCACCGGTAGATGGAGGGTAACTGTTGATTAGCATTGAAAAAGCTCATTAATTTTCAAACCACTGATTTGCCAACCTGTGTCACTTTGCTTTCTTGCAGAGATTTAACAGCAGATCAAGGCAGAAGGGAGCCTTATATTACTAATGCTTCATTATTTAAAACACATTTGTTAACATAATGAAAAATATTAAACACTTAAATGTAGACTACAGGTGTGGACTGAAACCAATACATTTTTCTCGTACTGTTTCCCTGACTTATTTTCCCCCTCATATCTGTATCTGGTTTTAATCTGACTCTATCTCTTTATTACATTCAATCTTAAAGTTTTTCTCCTTTTTAAATTAGCTACATCCTTTAATTCATGGTTGTTCTCTTGTACGCCATAATGCCTATATGGAATTACACTAGTGTGAAAATGGAGCTAAACAACAGATTCTGTCATCAAGATTCTATACCTCCTTTACAAGAGTGCTGTGTAATGAAAATTTATACCAGAATTTTGTAGATACATTAATCTGTAAAGGAACTATATATCACCAGAAAATAAATTCTTAATAGTGTATTGAACACTATGGCTACATAGGTTTTTCATCCCTAACTCTCCTACTTTCACAACAGTGTTTTATCATCTTTGTATTTAGAAGTTTACTGCAATTTTAAGCCTGCTTTCATGTACTTCCCTTAGATAAATAAAAACTTAGTTCTTAATTATTATATTTTTAATATATTAATTATAATACTGAGAGAAAGCTCCGTGGTTTCAGTACTTACCTCTCTACTTGAATTTGAAACATTTTAATGCTAACTCTGATGATACTCAAGTGGACTTGTTTTATATTTTTTGCTGATAGAGACAATTTATAATGGTTAATGTACATAATTACAGGATGAATCAGATCAGGGTATGCCTTTATTCGGTCAAGCCAAACTATATCAGGTACACTATGAGGGAAAAAGAGTTGTGTTACCTAGGAAGATTCACTTTCATAAGCATGTTAATTAAATTGTGTTTACTCTTTTCCATGTGTGGAAGCCACATTAAAGAGAAAGCACTGATGGTAAATTGCTACCAGAAAATTTTGGTAACAATTCAGACCACTAATCTGCCAGGTGATAGCTGGTAGCAAACTTCTTTTCTATATCATCTTGTACAGTCCAAAGTGATACTAACACTGTAAAGTCAAAATAACCCACTTTTATATGCTACATCCAAAATAAAAGAAAAAAAAAAAAAAAGGTCAATCCCACTCAAAAGGAATGAAATTCCAGAGTAATTCTATATATGGCTTCACAGAAAAAAGCTTTTGGCCTATTCTGGATGGTTTTGAAAATTCTTCCTTAGTAACAGTCCTATTCTAAACAGAGGAAAATCTTCTTTATGAAGGTAGAGAGAAAGGGAAGAGACCAGCTATGTGGTGCTTCCAGTTAATTTCTGTCAAGCTGAAGTCTGCCATAAGGATGAAGGCAATTGACTTGGAAGTATCTCTTAGTTCCTCAAAGAATAATTTGTTGGCATCATTGTCCTGGCTTGGGAGGTCTACAGAACACTCCCACAATGGCATCCACATTATTTATTTGCCCCTAGATTCTTACTCAGAAGTTCTCAACTGTGCCATGGCCAACAGTGAGATCCACGCGTTCTAACCCTTCTATGACATATAGTGCTTCCCCTTTTCTTCTTCTGCCCTGCTAACCTCTCCTGAAGACCCTGTAAACATGCAACAGGGACTAATCCCCCAGATTTCACTTTCTCCAAGGATATCAATACTCTGGAACATGTGGATGGCAAAAGCCCAAACTGAAAAACTGTGCTATCACCCCTGAGGTTGGCTACTTTCCAAAATACTCAGATTTGGAAGACATTAACTCACAAAAGCACATTCTTACTTTTATGGTAGGTGATCATTTTAATTTTTTGGTCAGAATTCATTGAGATTGACACAAGGTATGGCAGTCTTTTAATTATGTGCTCAATTATTCGATCCTAATGAATGAAGAATGCTATTTCTCAGTCACAAAGCAGCTCATTGATTTTTAATCCATATAAACCAGGCTACTGAACAGAGGCAATGAGCTAGATTCCTAGCATGTGTAACTGGGTAACATTTTTTCCAACTGGAGAGTTCTATAAAATAGTAGCAATAAAGCTATTCCAGAAAGCAGAGATATCGTATTGCATTTTTCACTCTCTTGTGGGTTTAGACCATTGCTGTTGTTGTGATGTTCTCTCTTTCACCAGTGTAAGTGATCATCTTGTGATAGTTATACTTCCCCTCTTGTACCTTTTGCTTAATTGTGCAAGTGAATAACTCAGTCCATTTGAGGTAATCTCTGAGCTGTCTAATTGCCCCAAATTCCATTGTTGGTACTCCATACCTCATTTAGTATTTTTTCTCTGTAGATTTGAAATACACAATGCAGAAATTACATACAGTATTTCTAAATATATCTTCTGTTTAGCTGTAATTTTCTGAGTCAATATGATTTTTAGTACTCTTGTGAGTAGAGAAAAATGCTCCCCTAATCCTTATAAATTAACAAACAATATTTGTTTCACTATTTATTATGATGTGTTTTCAGTCTAATAGCTATGTACTGTAGGTGGTAGTTACAACTTTTAGAACAGTTTTGAGTAGTTCAAGTAGTACCACTGTGACCTGGTGAGTTGTAGTTCACCATTGCGAACCTACAGGAGATGCCTTGAGCTCTTTCTGATTTGCTTTTAAGAACAACTCCCTTTTACAGTATTAACATGATTTCAAGGCCACAGCTATTTATCACTAAATTGTGGTAAATTGAGATACTGAAAGATGGACATAAGGAAAGTACAAATTAATGCCAAAATTAGATGTGAGAAACTCCTGCCTCCCAGATTTCTATCTGATCCATAATAGTAGGTCTCCCTTTGGAGCACTGCAATTCTGAAAAGAATTCAGTAACAAATGTCAGGAGTTTGCTTGTTGTCAGGAGAGGAGGAGGAAGGCACTGAAATGTGTGAGATATTTGAGAACTGAATATTAGGCTGACAAATGTGTCACAGGGCAGTGAAGCAGTGCTCAGTATTATTGCTAGTGGCTGTGTGGACCGTCTTCATGATCTCTGGGTGGATTTCTTTACTAGCAGTTGCTTTCAATGGACATCAAAGAGTTTGGACAACTGACATTTTCAGAATAGATAGGTGATTGAATGTCTGAGCAGTGTGTGCAGAAAACAGTTGGAGAGCTCCTATAAATACACATCCTATTGCATTCACATTGTACATTTAAAAAGATCTCTCCTTGTAGCTATAAACAGGAGTAAGGAAAAAAAATTCTCAGGTAGTCTATATGCATTAAATATTTAGTTCATGCTCATTAGATTTAATGAAGCATTAAAAAAGAAGACATTTAATAAGGAGACAAAGATGTTGTTACAGTGAGTAGACAGAAAGGATCTGCAGATGAGCATTGTGCTGTTTGTTCATGTGTTATGTAGCTAAGAATATTTCTGAAACTTTGAAAATGAGATGGCCTGAAAGGCTTGGAAAATAATGCATTCAGGAATGGAAAATTCCCATTAACGCAATGGTGGATATTTGGATCATCGTAATGATTACTGTGACTATAGCAATGAAATTCGTTATTATAACACATTTTTAGTTTCAAGTCTTTGTACTTTTTACAATTATGCTGAAAGCTTATGACAACCTTGCCTAACATGAGAAAGATTTCAAAGCTCTGTTTAGCCTTTCAAGACAGTGTTTGAGCAATTTACTAGAATGTTTAACTTTCAAAGAGAGTGCCCATTAAAAGTAGTAGTAGAGGAGTGCTAGCATTGATTTATCAACTCAAATCCAAGGCTTAAGTAAAATTTATGGAAGAAATAGGTGGAATAATTCAAACTGCAATCAAAATGTAAGTAATCTACATTTTTATACTTTTAAAGTATAAAATCATACCTTATTAATCTCTGATCACTTTTGTCAGTTGAAGATAATTTAAACATATCTAATTTTGAGGTTGATATTCACAAGCTCAGTTCTTCAGCAAATAAAAACCAGCATTTAGAAGCATGCTTTAGTGATAGCTTTCAAACAAAATTATTGTTCAAGTAGACACACAAAGAGAATAAAATCTCTCCAAGATGGACAATGATTAGGCAAGTTCACAATTATTAAGTGCAATAATTGACTTTTTAGAAAAAGCATTCTTTATAAAAATCAACTTCTGAATGAAGATAATTAAAAATTAAAATAAAAATATTTCAGGAATACTTATAAAGTGACAGGACAGACTTCTGCCTTTTTCAGCATTAGAGGTTTGATGTAAAATATACAAAATAAACCAGGAGTCTTAATGTCCACTTCCATACTGACTGGTATATTTTTCTTTCCTTAATTCCATACAAGAATTGGGATTTATACTTTTTACATTCCCAAACTTGTTATAGGACTTCTTCCTTCACGCCTTAAGACCTATCATTTAATTTTTGCTTATATATATCTCAATCTCTCATTTGACCTAACTCTAATTATATTTCACCTTCACCACTAGATCATCCTATTCATCCCTTTCCCATCAGTGAAAGGCTTTACATTGAAAGGCACCTTAGCCTTTCCTTGGGACCACGTCCCTCCCTCTCAACAACCCTGCAGAGGTTCCTCACCTGTGGCTCCACCAAGTATGGTGCTGCAGAACTCCGAGATTACCCACCTTCACTTCAACACATTTATGTCCCCCTTAAATTTTTTTTTTTTTTCCCCTCACAATTTCTATGGAATGCCTCCTTCTTCTCCCTGTTTTCTCTATTTGGACTAAACCTTTATTGGACAGGAACAGTTTCTAACAACATGCATGCACAATGCCTAATTATATATGGTTCTGACTGCAGCAATAACCTCTGCTTTATGCACCTATGAGCCAGAATAACCCTTCACTTAAAGGTCTACCTGTCTAGAGAAAAGCCACATTAAAAAAAAGGGAGTAGTCAGCACCTGTGCTATGAGCTATCATTGCTGAGCTTCCAGCTGGTGGTCCTTGGCACATCGCCAGAGTAAGGCTTGAACTTATCTCTGGATACACTACAAAATTGCTTATCAGCTCAGTTGACTCCCCTATCCATAAATATGCTGTAAAAAAAAGGTAATAAATAATGTTTCCAATAATTAATTCTGGAACTGTATTCTGTGGATAAGGATAACTCTTGGAATGATACTGTTTGTGTAAGTTGGGCTTCACTCCACTTGCTGGTTAATGTAAAAAGGAGGGGGTGTATAGTCAAGGTCTTTCTACAAGTTTTTGATTTCTATCACTAAAAAACCACTCCTTGTCCTTAAGTCTAGTGAGGGGAAGGAAAGGGACCCAAATGTTCCTGCTTTAGGCATAAAAGAAAAGAAGAATGTTGATGGTTTGTGGTGCTTTTTGGCCCTATTTTGCAGCTGAGCTTATGTGCATTTGAACTTAATATTTTGGTTTTCCCTACTGGGTGTATTGCAGCACCTGTGCATATGCCCTAGAAAAGAAAGAAAGAAAAAAAAAAAATCTCTATATCTGAATACTTATTTTAAGAAAACATTCTCAATGTGTTGCTAAGGAAATGAATATAAAGATAGATATTTCAGACTATTTCTTCTCAGAGATGGGATTCACAAGTCCTTTGCAACCAGTTCTTCTCCACTCACTTGTGTGTAAGAGGCATCTTTAATTCTTTTGAGTGTAATGCATTATAAAAGCTCCTTGGTAAAACAGAGCTAAAATTGGAATTTGTTATCTAATAAAAGTCGCTTAACTATTATCAGTATCTTGACAGTCTTCTAGGTTGGGAATCTATTGGGACTAACTTACTGAAGCCCTATTATTGAGGTATTAATCATATCAGACTTCCAGCCATGTCTGTCAACTGCTCGAAATAAGTGTAACATTATTCTTTTTCACATGCAGTGTCTCCAACTTTCCAATTGTCAGATAAAAAAGAAAAAAACTGATGCTGCACTCATTTGGAATTCAAATCTAATACCACATTCATCCCCAGTCTAGTACATTTAACACATTATGAACTTAATTCTCTGTGGGTGTAAATTAGTGCAGCTTCACTTGTACTGATAGCAGGCACTGCTGATTGACGTCAACTGAGACCTGCAGGGTACACAAAAGTAACAAACACAACTAAGGAGAAAAGCAGAACCCTTCCACATCTTTGCCTTCATTTGTGAGCTGCAGGTTAGGAGTCCCTGTTACTCTAACACTGATTTTTTTTTTAAGCAAGATTTTAATTTTAGCAACTTTCTCAGCACAGAAGAGTCTCTCTTTTCCTCCACAGTGGAGCAAAATTATTCCAAAACCACTTCAGAACAGAATAATTTCGGTTCTCAGGCCTGCAAGTGGATATGCTCAAGTCATAACATTCAGATTCAAGTTATGAGTGTCCCAAAAGTTAGGAATATGCTAATTGACATATAATAATATTTCAACTGCCAAAAACTCCTCTCTTGGACTCTTTCATAACTGATATTATCTACCCAACAAAATTTCTTTTACTGTCTGTCATTTGTACTAACTCTCTGACAGAGGACCACAGCCCTTTTCACAAAGTAATTAATTACTTGACCTCCCAACCACTTGCTTTTTTTATCTCCCATAGGTGACACTCATCTCTAATTCCCATGATTTCTTTAGCCACTGTAGTCTACCTCCATTCAGTATTGCACTGATAACACACTGTCCATGTAATATCTAATCATTTAGGCTCACCTGTCTGCTTGGTTTGTTTATGAGGGTGCAAAAACCTGGAGTAGAAGCTCCAGGATCACATCCTCTGAAATCACTCTCATTCCTTAGGCTGTATTATCAACATACTTCTGAATTGACCCCAGCTTCCTAATTCAAATACAATCTCATCAGCCAGCTACCTAGATGTGATTCACACTTTGACAAGTCCTTCTAGAAGGCAGACAGCTCCTATAAGGAAAACATGTACCCAGATATGTGACATCATCACATGTAACCATGTACCCACAATACAGTGAAAGAGGATACACTTGTTATGCTTCCTCTGACAATTCAGGGCCACAAGTCTCATTTGTGTAGTGGTGCTCACCAGAAAGGTTCTGTATCTGTGAAGATATTTATAGCTTTGACTACATCCTACACCTAGTGAGCAACTCTGTGCAACTTTGTTCCTGCTTCCCTTCTCTTTAATAAATGCTTACCCTCTCCCTCTGGGAAGTATTTTGTGTTGCCTATACAGTCTTCCTTGTCTGACTACAGCATCCTGCTTTTCTTCCTCCTTAGGGAACTGACCACATTGTCACACCAAAAGCTTCAACAAGGTGAATGTGCTCATTTTTTTACAGAAACAGTGCCAAAAAACACCATGAATAAAAAATTCAGATGCTGCTGGCATATCACACACCACTTGGAAAAGTAGGAGCCAGGAAGATACTCCTAATACAGGGTGATCAAGTCCGCGGTAGTATGAGGAAGTCCTGCTGCATCAGTCAATTGCTTGTTGCACTCAGTCTATAGAGCTGGGACTTGAACATGAAAAAGCCTCTCCTTCTGTCCCCTGAGATCATACTTGTCTGAGGATCCAGTCGCTTTGTTTCACAGTCAAACAAAAGCATGAGCCAACACACAGTTATTCTGGACAACTGGGAGATTTGGGCTTGAGCATGAACTTGGAAGTGAGGTAACATAACAGCAGAAGATACCTGAGGAGGAAAATTTCTGAAGTGGCATATGTGTTTCAGTTCTCTTCAGTCAATCTCGATGGGAGTGGTAGTGTAACAAATGCAACTGTGAAGATGGTAAGACTTTATAACTCCCATATTTCTTCCCAAATACTAGAAAATACATCAAAAGTAAAGACAATACAAATGAATGACAAGATACATGAGCTTGATATCACTTTTCAATCAGAAAATTGTGTACCTGCCAAAATCATCTTTTAAGCTACACGTCTGAAATTCATGGTCACTGAAAATGAAAAATATTGAACTTAAAAACAAAGGATGTAAAACAAATAATCACTTTTATCACTTTTCAATGTCAAAAACCCCCATTGTAATGTTTCTTACATGTCTGTTGTGAATGTAGAATTTTGTCTTAAAACGCTTCCTGTTTTAAGATGTTGTTATTTGGAAACTGCACAGTAAGCTTTGACATCAATGAGGAAAAAAGTTATATATGTTATAAGAAAAGGGCAGCTAGAGTTATAAGAAGGAAAAAATTATTCTAGGTCAAAAAGTGGTGTTTATTTACTTTTCTGGTTTTCACTTCTACAGCTTATCTTCGTGTATGTAATATGCAACTGCATAGTCATCCACAAATGGGTTGATGTTTTGTCAGTGATCCTCAACGGGTACAATATAAAAGCAACACTTCTAAATGACCTCTACTGAAACATTACCACTAAAATTTATCTCTTGCATTTCCCTAATTTTTATTGAACACAAGAAAAAAAACACCCAAAACAAACAAAAAACCCCCACCTTTGTCATTCTCAATTCTCCTAGGTTTTATCTAAACAGTTGAGTACATTGTTAATGTTTTCTGTTTCCATTATACCTGGTAGCCTGATTTTTAAAAATAAAGCATGTTTTAATTAGAGGAAGGTGTGCATTTATGCAAGGGAAGATAATAATATCCGCATTACAGTAGAACCTTGTTAATTTACATTAATGATAGGGAGAGCTATGGTGAATTAAAGAATTTTGCAAATTAGCATCAAAGTGAATAAATGATAAAGACTAGAGGGTAGTTAATCCACAAAAGTTTCATTAATTCCTTTTAAGAGTTGTAATTTGGTGATAATTATCTGTGATTTTTTTATTCTTTAGTTAAGAGCTAGTGAAACATCTGATGCATGTTATGATGCTAAAAATGATTTCTGCTCTGAAAAGTTTATAGTTAAGAGGACACCTGCAGGAAACAAAGCAGCCATGCACGAAAACATACAGGTAAGCATGACCTGTCATTCTTCCTCATCAACATTCACATCTCTTTGATGGAGTGTTCCAGCAAGGAGTGAGATAGTGTTCATATGTACACAGGAACACAGCCTATGAAAATGAAATATTTAAAGTAGAGGCTGCAAGAAACTGAACGGAGTTTTGGGCTGCTTATTCAATGCACATCTAAGTAGAATGCAGACTAGTGAAGTTTTGATGTATGAAGGATGAGAAAAAAAACACATCAAGAAATAATTTCATTTAAATTATTTTTAATTTAAAAGTGAATATGAACTCATCTTTAAATATCTTTGCAAATATGTCCCGAGATCTTAAAAAAATTTAGCAGCTTATGTGTTGACTACCAAAAGTGATATTTCATGCTTTTTCACAGAATCATAGGATGGGTAAGGTTAGAAGGCACTGGAGGTCATCTACTCCAACCACCCTGCACCAGCAGGGTCACTTTAGACTACGTTACTCAGGATTGTATCTGGATGGCTCTTGAATATGTCTAGGGAAGGAGACTCCCAATCTCTCTATACAAAATGCTCCAGTTTTCAATTATCCTCACAGTAATGTTCTTCATCATACTCAGGTGGAACTTTCTGTGCATCAGTTTCTGCCCATTGCTTCTTGTCCTATTGCTTTGCACTACCAACAGGAGTCTGACTTCATCCCCTTGATACTGTCCCTTCAGATACTGAGGGACTTTGATGAAGTCCTGTCTCAGTTGTCTTTCCTCAAAGCTGAACATTTCCAACTGTCTCAGACTTTCCTCATAGGTGAGATGCACCAGTCCCTTATTAATTTTTGGTGCCCTCCACTGAAGCCACTCCAGGATGTTCATGTCCTGAGGAGCCCAGAACTGGAAACTGCACTTCAGATGAGGCTTCACCAGGGCTGATTAGATGGACATGATAACCTCTCTCATCATGTTGACAATGTGCTTCCTAATGCACACAAGGCCATAAGGACATGCTGCTGGTTCATGGATAACTTGTCCATAAGGACACCCAGGTCCTTCCCCACACGGTTGATTTTCATCAGGTCAGACTCCTACCTGTACTGATACCTCCCACCCTCCCTGAGTTCACCTATGAGGATGTCACCAGAAACAGTGTTGAAAGCCTTGCTGAAATCCACCTAGGCAACTTCTCCTGCTCTCCCCCTATCTCTCCATCCAGTTGTCCCATCATAGAAAGCCATCAGGCTGGTTAAACATGATTTCTCTTTGAATCCATGCTGACTATGCCTGATCATCTTCTCATCTTCTATATGCTTAAAATGGATTTCAGGGATTGAGGTGAGGCTGGCTGTCCTATATTTTTCCCAGTCCCCCTTCTAGCCCTTTTTTGAAGACTGGAGTGTGACATAAGCTTTCCTTCAGTCCTCAGGCACCTCTCCTGACTACCATGACCTTTCAGACATGATTGAGTGTCATAGCAATGTCTGCCAGTTCCCTTAGTACTCACGGTTGTATCCTGTCAGGGCCCATGGACTTGTGGATGTCGAGTTAGACTAAATGATCTCTAACTCAAACATCCTTGAACAAAATTAAGTCATTCTAGTTCCATGCTTTCTCCGTGGTCTTCTGGGTTCCTCAGGGTTGACCTTGTCAGTGAAGACTAAAGCAAAGAAGGAGTTTAATATCTCATCTTTCTCTGAAACCTTTGTTGCAAATGTACTTGTTCCATTCAGTAGTGGGTCCACATTTTCCTTAGTATTCCTTTTGTTACTGATTTATTTGGAAAAGTCCTTATGGTTATCCTTGACATCCTTAGCCATATTTAAATCTAAATGAGCCTTGACCTTCCTCATTTCATTTCTGCATACTCTGATAACATCCCTATATTCATCCCAGGCACCCTGTCCTTGCTCCCACCTCATGCGTATCTCCTACCTATGTATGAGCTTTTGTAGGAGTTCCTTGTTCATTCATAAAAGTCTCCTGCCCTTTTGCTCAATTTCTCACCCATGGGGACTCTCTATCCTGGAGGAATTTATCCTTGGACCCCTCTTCCCTCTAGGGAACATTCCCATATGATTATTTCAAGAAGGTCCCTGCAGAGGGCAAAGTTAGCTGTCCTGAAGGTCAGGGGTGTAACCTCATTGGCCTGCGTCCTTTCAGGATACTGTACTCCATGATCTTGTGGTGTCTGTAGGCAAGGCTTCTCTCAAGCCTCACATCTCAAGACATTCTTGTTTGCTCCCTGCAAGGTCCAGCAACATATCTTTCCATGTTGACCCCTCCATCACTTGTTTCAGAAAGTTTTTAATCACAGTAATTGCAGAGAGGGGAAAATGATAGGATTTACTTTTCTTTTATCTGAATGTAAAAATTATGGCAGTAACACCATAACAAATTCCTCTTATACTGTTCCATTGTCAGCAGACATTCAGCCGGAGCTTGGATGTATCTGCTCCAGAAATGATAGGTGCATTTTCTAGCTGATTGCATGATGTGTCTAATCTAGATGTGATTGTGGTATTTTTTCACTGTAAAATCTGACCCAGATACTGCTCCAGGGCACAGCAGGTCATGGTAGTACAGATGGTGTTGGCCACACAAATAACTGTGCAAGCAGCCCTACCTTGCTTTTAGCTTGCCAAGTACTCAGGCTACCTCCAGCCTCCTGCTGCCAACTCTTTCAGCAAGCATTCTTCCTGATCATGAATTGTCAGGACATAGATTAATTGAAAAGAAGCATGGACTATGTGAGGAAGGCACAGACATCTCTTTAGATGTACCCCTATTCTGCTAAATGATGTGGTTCTGGATTCATTCCCAGGAATAGACTTCTGTTCATGTACTTTGCATACATGTTAGGTAAGACTCAGGCTCTCCTGAACTAGCTATGTCCTTCTGAGAAAAAAGTCATGGAATATTTCAAAGAATAGTTCACTCAGGATTTCTGCTCCTGTAGGTAGGAAGGGCAAAAGTACTACTAGTAGCTCTGTTTCTGCAGAAACATCTTACCTAAATACTTTGCAGCTATGAAGTATTTGTAACCTTCTGTAATTGATGTGGGGCTTATTGTGCAGTTTCAGAAAAACCTGTACCTGTATCCTTAGGGTGTTAAAGCCTGAATTAATCTCAATGCTAGCTGCTATTTCAGCCCACTTTGTTACATTTGAATAAACTGTAGTGGTCACTGAAGTACAAACTTTAGCTATAGTGATGTTGAATACTTCACTTGTTGGCATCACGCTGGTTACTCATGGAGTTATGAAAATCTTCTCTGATAACTCTGTAGTGATAAATACAACACATTTCACTTGTATTTGGACTTGTGTGTCCTAACTGGGGAGGTGGAAGAACTCCCCCATCAATTTTGTGAGAATGTACTCCCACAGATACAGATTCTGTGGATATAATGGACCTTTCTTTGTTTGGGTGGCAATTTGTTTCTTCTTCATTTGTCATAACAAGTGTGCACCAGAATTACCAGCTGGTGAATGAGTAACCCCTGATACTGTGTGTGCTCCATCAGCTTCTGCTCTGCCATCCACTACATGGAGCAGTTCAGGGTATGTGCACCCTAACACATGAATCAGTTCAAGTAAGGGCACACTAAGGAGCTGGAAGAGAGACTATAAAAAAAGCCAGTTTCCCACCTAAAGTAACTGCAATATTAATCAATTTCTGGCAGTATGGACAGATAATATATCTGGCTTTGCAGTATGCTGGGACATTCTGCAGCATCTGTGGGAAAAAAAGCATCTCTGAAGGAACACAGTACCTGCACTAATATTTGATTTATCTGAAAATGGATCAGTTGAACAGCTCAGATCACAGAAATGGGATAGTACGAACCTGTGTGCTTAGGGAGAGTGAAGAAATAATCAGAAAATGGGAAATACATGTAGTGCAGGAATGGAGTCAGATATACAGAGAGGTATTCAGGGTCCAGGTATATAGGAATGAAGGGAAAAGCATGATGGGATTTATTATAGGTGGGTTTAGTTCCAGCAGAAATCTCTCCAGTAAGATATTAATTTCACAAAAGATATCAAGAATCTCAGTCTCCTGTTAAACCAAATAGCAGGCAGAAGATAAAGCAGATGCAGTAAACCATTAAAAATGGAGGTTCATTTGATATTGACTTTTCTTGCTGCTTTAGTGTGCCGCTTAATAAAAACCTTAATATGGGAAACACTCTAAATATGTCACTCATCATAAAGCTGCTTTAAACAATGAGACTGTACTGACATAGCAGGATGAGTGTAGCCACTAAAATAACATACACAATAATTCTGCTCTCTCACCCAGTAGCTGAAGAAAATGAAGTGGTAGTAAGATTACAGTGGCTGCAATCACTTTTATTTTATCCATGCTCCACTGAAGTTTGATGCATATACTTCTGCCAGTGCTACACATTTGTGTCAGATAACAGGCAGTATTTTAGTAATGGGGAGAGAGATATGTGAATGAAGGATTAAAACTTCCTTACTTCTCTCAACGCTATTTATATTTCAAACCTTCTCATGTGCACTCATGCCATAGCATAATGTATCTCTCGTTTTAGTAATTGTGTTTTTCACTGTCAGCTTACTTGTTTTCTCAATGTTTTCAAAACTTTTCATAAGTTTTTGTCTTTGATGTTTTATTTCCATTTGTTTATCACAGCAGCTCATCTCAGTTCTTTTCACTTGACATGGAGCTATTATCTTTCTTCACATCTTTTCACTTCACTCTTCCCTTTCTATTGTTTTCCTTCTGCTTATCTTTATTCTTTATTCTTTTCCTTATTTTTCTTTCCAGTTCTTTTTCCATCCCCTTTCCCTTCCTTCCCCTTTCTTCCCTCCACTCAGTTCTTTATCTATAGTTCTCTGTCTCCTTACTGAACTTTTTTTATATCTTGACTCCTCTGCTATTTTTTTTTTTTCAGTATCATCTTTTGGTTTCATAGCTATAGAAATATCCTCAAATATATCAGAATAGAGAACTCATAAGAAAACGGAGAACTGGATAACTGAGACAATGAGAAAGAACACAAGATGGAATAGGAAAACATGGTGGTTTATAGGCAAAGATGGTCCATTTGGTGGCTGAATGGCATTGTCCACCACATACTATTCTATTCTGAGAATATAGTCTGGGTATAGTGTATGTGTCAGGTGGATGGTTCTACCTGAGAAAAGGGGAACAATGTTGCTGTTTTCTGTAAACTCTGTGCAAATGCTCCATGAAGAAGTGTAAATATTTGATTTTTTTTTTAAAACTGCTTACAATACCTCTGAATTTTATTTTAAATTCTTTCCTTCCTTCAGCTCAGTTATGTGAAAAAATGCAGTATCTGTTGGTGTTTTGTCAAATTGTAATTCTGGAAATTACTTGAGTGGATAGTAAGATTCTATTAAACAGTTATGTGATATCATCCATGTTTTCTTATTCATAGGCATTTTTGCAAGATTTGCATAGAGCTTGTATGTAATACCTACCATATAAAAATGATCTCATAGAGCATGACATTTCAGGAGCTGGTACAACAGCTAAGTATGGCCCAATTAGTGCAGTATTTTTGTGACAGTAGAATCACTCTAGAAATCCCTGACAGAATTCCTGTGAGAGTGAGTAAGGGCAAGTAAGCAGATATAATGTATTGCTATTAATCAGTAAACATTATGATGCAAATATACCATCTCTTCAAGTAGCCCTAGGACATATGCTGTATTAGTAGCAGATGTCACAAATTCTGAGGCCTTATATAACATGTGCTGTCTCTAAAAAAAAATAAAATTAAAAATATCACTTTCATGTAGAAAATGTATCCATATCTTAGAATTTTCTCTGCTATTTTTAAGAAACTTCAAATACTAGTTACTGTATTTTCTTGGGGAGTCAGTCTACAGTTCTGGCTGAGAACATAGTCTAAGTTGTTTAAGGTAGAAAATGGATCCAATATGTCATATTGTTGAGGAACTATTTTTTCTCCACACATTAGTTTTCTATTGTGGAGCAATGTGTTCGAGTGGGAGCAAGAAACACAACAGACAGTGAGTAGATAGAAGTTGTGATGATGCTGAGAATATATAATACAACATTCTCTTAACAGTAGATGCTAAAATTGTTCTTCTCTGGAAAAATGCTGTTATTGTGTCTGGAAAGATTTTGTGTTTAGTTTGTGTTAATGAAATCTAGCTGGATAACTTTATGATATGACTTTTTTATTGTCTAAGAAAAGAATGGATGAGAAGGTGTTAGTGTTTACACTGTGGCTATTAAGTCATTTGAAGTCAGAAGCTTAATTTTCTTGTTTTGCATTGACTGTCATGTCAAGATTCTTATGATGTAATTGTTGTTGTCACTTAAGACATTTCTATTCTTTAAGTGACTTTTATTTTATTTTTTTTATTTTTTTATTTTAATTTATGGTCTAAATGAAAGACTGATAGAAGGGAAGCATATGAGAACTTATCTCAGAGAAATGAAAATGCACTGGACCACATTAGATCAAACTGGAATAGGAACAACGATGTTTGTCCATAGCCTGAACAAAACATATGACTCTGATTTAAGACAGCTGTTATCTAGAATTTCTTTAGGAAACTGTTATTCACATCAAGAGAGATTCATTCTTTCTTTGATTTGCTTCTTTTCTTTAGGCAAAAATATAGTTAGTGTTATTAAGAGAGTGATTGTTACTGATTTGGCAAAGACTTTCTGATTATTGCTGGAAAGAAAAGGATTTTTAAGAAGTATGATAATGTGCTGATGGGCTGTGCCACAGTTGCATTTACTTGCAAAAAAAGGTACTCTATAACTAAAAGAATTGCATATAAAAAATTACCCAATTCTTCCTGCTGCCAATATAATGCACAGACTGCTGAAAAGTTAAAATATGTTACCACTCAGCAATAACTCCGGAGAAAGTTACTCATCATCCTCCAAACTGAAATATGTTTAAACGTGCCAGAAAAAAAAAAAAAATCAGAAGTTTTTCAAAAGTTTACTCTGAATCCCCTTGAATCACTGCTTTTTAACTTTTTAACCATTTTTAGGATGAAAGAACAAGTAGAGAAGATTGGAAAAAATGTTTTGTCAATATTGATAGGGAAAAATTGTGAGATGAAAATATCAACAGGTCAATGTCTCTGACAACACACCTGAACATGTTGAGTCACTGTCCCTGGAGGTATTTAAGAAGAGACTGGATGTGGCACTTAGTGGAGCTGTGTTAGGTCAAAGGTTTGATTCTATGATCTCAGAGGTCTTTTTCAACCTAGTTGATTCTATGATTCTATGACACAGTCTCCTGTTGGATTGTGCTACAACGATAACTTTAGTATCAATTAACTTTTTTTCAAATCTCATTTATTTAAAAATTGAACTTAAAACCTAAACTGAGCAAAAAATTGCATTAGTAAAAGAATCTCCAGAGAGATATGTAGCTTTGCATGTCTGAGATTCATGTTTAAAAATAAGACTATACAAAGTCCTTGTGATAAGTACTAAATGAAATAAAGACAGGCTAAGTTACATATGTCAAAAACCATGGTAAATGGAAAACCTTCTGAATCAAAGGAAGGTTTTCTTCATCATGGGTTAATGCAGGTTATTTATCTTGGCCCACTGCCATTCAGTATCTTTATCAATGTTCTAGAAAAAAAAAGAAAAAGTATACCTGCCAAATCTTCAAGCTGTGGGTATTAAAATCTAAAGTGGTCAAAGGCAACTGTTCTGGCAAGCTATATACATTCAAACAATGCATACTTTAAAACATTCAAATTCAATGTCTTTGATCTAAGTCCAAGGAATGTTCACTGATGTACAGCATACTTCTTTGCTTGCATGATCTTGTAATTATTCTGGAAAATTAGAGACTTTTCAAACACTATAGAAAGATAAAAGGAGTGGATTCTTGCTCTGCACCCATCTCCCCTACCTTATTAAGTCATGTAAAGCATACAAATTTCAAGTAACAGCAATATCTTTTGATGACTGGTGAGGATGAGAAGAGCCCTTCTTAAAGAAAACTACTAGGAAGCAAACACAAGCCTAATGGATTGGGAGGGATTTTGTCATACTCATTAATCTGAATTTTTCCATCTAATTACTCATGTCCTCTCTGCCCTTTTCTCCTGAAATGTGAGATCTCCTTGTATCTGAGGGACCAGTTTCTGTTTAAATAAGTGTTTAAAAATCAACTTCCACAAATCCATCACCTTCCAAGGAAGTGTTACAATTAGATTATAAAGTGCTGAAATGGTGTTCTTCCCTGTGAGAGAGACAGAAGAAAATAAGGTCATGCCACTTGCATCTTACAGTCAGGAAACTGACTCAGACAATTCATTTGTCACCTTCTGTGAGGTTTTGAACTTCCAGCTGTCTGATACTTCCATGAGTTATTTCATAGCACCCCGAAGTGAACTAGGGAGGAAACATTGTTTGGAATGTATTTAACTAAAGAACACCAGCTACATTTTATTAAGTAGTTTCTTTCTGCTTAAGTAATCAGTCAATATCTCCCAGATAATTTGGTAGAATCAAAAACTAAGAAATAAAATATTGCACTACATCCTAAAATATGATGTTTATTAAATACACACTAAGAAAAAATACTGGATAAATGCAGAGCTTGCAGTGAATGCCTGAAATGCTACTAGGTAGGACTGGATTAATCTGCCTGATTCTCATAGAGTTTATTTGTAAAAAGTAACTTACTACACTGTCATGGGATATGCTATACTGACACCTCATCCCAGGATTTTACTGTGACGATTACAGCTTTCAGTAGTTGAGCGAGAAACTCCATAAAAGTATTCTGAAATTGCATTTTTGAAATTCCATCCCTACCTGCAACTATAAACTCTGAAGAACTGAAATTTCAATAAAATAACTGAGGAGTATTTAATTTTCCTCTACTCTGGATCTGCTACCTTATTATATCTATTCTGTAAACTATTAAATGTTCAATCCTGTAAAGCCTGCACTAGATCTTCAGAATGTGCAGAGATGCCAAGGTACGACTAGGGAAAGCATGGAAGAGCAGATACAGAATGCTACTGACTTGGTTGTGTTAGTTGCAACCTCAAATGAGAATGCACAATCTTACTCTCTTTCTGTGTCTACAGTAACACGAGGAAGAGATGAAGGAATAGAGTCGATTTAATTGTGCAGACATAAATAAAATTTTTCAGGCCAGGAAAAAGAGGCTATTGCATAAGCACTAGACCATTTTCTAGTACAACCAGCAATGCAGAGGAGCTCATCATTGCATTACGACATAAAATCAATACCTTGTAAAAGTCAGAAATAAGATCATGAAAGAGCAAGGTGTTGTATCTACAAAGGTTACATATATCCAGTTTGATATTTAGGATATCAGACTTGGCAAATGAAAAAGCAAAAATCTTTCTCATTCAGAAGTGTGCAAAAACATGAGACAAAATAGGCTATTTAGCAAGCCTCTGTTTATGTGCTGATTAAGATGGATTTAGATGGGTTTGAAGATCTGTACTTTCAGCAATAATCACTTCAATAAATTGCTTAGAAAATAATGTTTTAGCAATATTTCTGTTATGACAGTATTGGTAAAAAGAAGCAAAACTGAAGAATGCTTGCTGATATTTTTAAGACTATGTATTGAATTTTGAGTACATTTTTTAGGGCATTATTTGCACAACCCTGACCCCATGAAAGAAGACAAGGTGATCAGCTCCCTTGGACTATACTGGGGGAAAATATTAGTGACTATTTATTTGTTGTAACTTTTCAAAGATTTATATAATGATAAATTATACTGGTAAATATTGATGCAACAGGGAATTTTCTGCACTATGCCATGGGATTCACATCTTAAAAAACTCATTAAATCATGTACCTGTACAGTGCAGTGGATTTTTTGCATATAGATTTTTACTGCATAGGTCATGCCTTTACTTAATGATATTAATGAAACCTATCTTCATTCAATTCATCTGCACTGTTGTATCTCAAGGTGAAATCTGGTTATGCAGGACTAGATGACATGGAAATTATTGCATTTTATAACACTGGATATTGAAAACAGACTCAATCCCATTACATTTTTCCAAATGGAATCTACCCCAATGGTCATTGTATCTGTGAGACACTTTGCCTTTGGCATTTCTAACTAATATAATGATGTAACAAAAATTAGATTTTCCTTCCTTCTTTTCTCAGACTCTTCATGTTCAGTGTTAGGGTGAAATTTGGACTTTTAAAAGCAGAGAACTGTACCTGAAAAATAGTTTCAAGGAGGTATATCTGGATCCTAATGTGAGCTGATGGAGTGAGGATCTGAACCTGTACCAAATGAACATCATAATCACTGAAATACTGGCTATTCAGAAAGTGAGTGCAGAGCTTTTGTTCTCATTCTGGTTTTATCCATTCCTTCCTGAACCTGAGAAACCTTTAGTATCAAAATTTCTTCTGTAAGGGAGTGAGCATTTTGTATGAAAATTTCCTGATTAGTGCAAGTACATAGACAAAGGTACTGGAGATGCTCTCAGTTCCAAATCTAGAAGCAATTGCATTATTCTCCTACTACAGTATTACTATTATGATGTATACTTAAGGAACACTTTAATCAGTCTGCATTGATTGGGACCATTAACTCTGAATTTAGCTTTACAATGAAAATGGGAGAAAATAGAGCAGCTTCTTTAATATATTGATTTATAGTGGGAAATGTATGTTTTATTTAATAAAGGTATGCACTTGGCACTGTACATGGTTGTCTAAAAGTCTTACTCATAAATAGAACATTGTGATAGTGGCTTCATGCAAATGGAGATGTTTGTACAGAAGATACAATAAAAAGAGGTGCAACTATGGCTTTTATTCAAACTGCTACAAAAACACACCATTTAAGATGCAAAATAAAAGGAAAAAATATAGGAAAAGAAAAAAAAATGTTACAGGGACAAATCTGTAGGCATCCACTTTGTGCAGCAATGTGTTGTTGTTGTTGTAAGTGTTGCAATTCAACAAGTCATAAGCTCAGAATTCACTGTGGAGAGAATGGTTCATGTTGCTCCACTCAGTCTCAGTAGAAAGCAGGTGTGTGTGTGTGTGTGTGTACTGAAAAGCACCACTACAATATATTTTCACCCAGTCTGAGATCTCTTCAGAGATGTTGCTGAATCAGATCTAAAATATATACACTAGTGAGATTAAAGCCACTGCATGAATTTGTGCATGTCATACAATGCTGAAGACTTATGCATAAGCAATACAGTTGGAGAAGACAGAGTAGATAAAATTCCTAAATTACCATGAGGTATACAGAATTCCACGTAAAACATTCCAATATATTTTCATTAAAATAATTAAAATCTATGCTGCTGCATGTCCTCCCAACAACAAACATTTAATCAAATGGTTTTGTCTCACTGAATTCTTTTTATTAACTTCGTTTTGACTACTGATATCACTAATTTCAAAACCAATGTGTGAAAATTTGGATCCAAGTCATATAATGAGCTGTTGAAAAATAGTGATAAATTGAAAAGGGAACCATGACGTCAGAAAGCCTGGTAGTGATGGGCAATACACTGATGTCATAACAACACTGCTGAATGCAGCATCATTCGGGTTAGGACCTGCTGTGCTACACTGCACCTCTACTCTGCTCCCCTCCCCACTGCAGTTCTGCCTGCCTCAGACTCCTACTCATCACAGTTTTGAAGTAAAGCTGCCCTGGGACAGATTTGGATCAGACAATGTAGCTTCAACAGAAGCTATAAATAATTTATTCCTATTTTGTTCTTGGTCTTGGAGTTTAAGAGGTTTTTTTCATTCCTATCTTGGCTAGTAAATTTCTTTTAAGATGACATTCTGTGTTTTATAATAACCTCTGAATTATTGTATTAGAATGAAAGGCTTGCAGAAGGAACCTCTCATATTGGTAGTGAGAGACCTGCAAAATGTTCATCCAAGCTGAAATCGTCCTTTGATGAAAAAGGCTGGCAGAAACCTCAGCTCCTTCATGCTTCCTGCACTTGCATGACGTCAATGAGAGGTGAGTGCTTCCACTGAAAGATGGCTATTCCCAGGTGCATAACACAAAGAGTTTCTTTATCTCAGAACTGCTATGTGTAAGGTAGAGGAGAAAGGGAAAATAAAATCAGCATAGTTTTCCTGAAGCTGCAAATCTATGACTTCCAGTGTCTGACAGAGTGATGGAAGTACATTAAGGTTTCTCCTCTTGCATAATAACGGCTTTAAAATCTGTAAATACAATATGGTTTGCTTTTTCTTTAGCATTTTTGCTTATAGCGGTGGCCACTGAATGTGAATGAGTTTGGAAATCATGACTGTTTTATCTTAATTTAAAAGAAAAGTATCAGAAAGGAATTAAACCCCACTCTGAAGAGCAGAAGACAGCCACAAGACAGCCACAATTTTGTGAGAATGGCATGCTAATAGTGAGAGTATAGAATTTTATGTCTATCTCATTTGGAGTCTTGCCTAGTGCCAGTAACAGTATAATATATTGGATCAGAAAGGCAACATCTTTGGTCCAGAGTAGCAGTACCTTTATTCCTCCTTAAATTATTATTTATATATTCTTGAAGAATTGATTATTGATGTTTGCCACTGACATCTCTGATTTCAGGTTGTCCTGCTATTCATTCCTCCAAGGCTATGACAGCAGATAAGGATGTCAGACTCCTGGATGACAGAAACCTCTTCAGAACTCCCAAATTAGCTGGTTCTCGAATGCCAAAACAGTCAACTATAACATATATTTTTAGTCTCTTGTAAGAGGCTTTGCCTCCTGTTTTGTACATAAATGATGCTTTACATGAGAGAACTTAATGTCTTATATTGGAAATGATTGCTTTTGAAAACAGTTTGGAAATCTGCTGCCACTAAAACTTTATGGGAGGATAAAGGTTTGGGTATGAGAAAGGTCTGGTGAGAAAAAGTAGACAAATATTGAAATTGCACAACACAAAAGTGCATGGTTCTGTTCAAGAAGGGATATGATGACTAAAAAATAGGATCTTTTTTAACAAAAGATGACCTTCATTAAAAAGACTGCTGCCAGTAACCTTTCTCTTGCAAGTCTCTTCACTTCTCCCTGTGTTATTCTGCTTCTTTTGTGCCATAGATTTTGAGTTTAAAGTTCATGGAGTTGCAGATACTATTATGTAACAATTTTTAGGAAGATCTTCTACAGTAATAATGTCAGATTACTGGTTTTGGCTGTCCTTGCTGGTCATGAAGTAATCATCTTTTACTGACACTTTCTAATCTAGCATAGAGATAGAGGGAGGTGAGGGGAACAATATCTCTGTTTGTCTTATGACTTCATTTCATTATCATAACACACAACCTCATAATATTTAAATATAGTCCATTGCCTCAGATAAGACTTTGCATTAGCTAACCTCAATATTTGCAGTGTTCATGTTATTTTTGTTATGTGCAAATGGAAACACAAGAGAAGGTATATGCAGATAAAGCCAAGCAAACATTTCAATCCATAATCTTCATTAAAATTGGCAGCATTTACAGTATCACTTTTGAACTGAGGTCTAAACAAAGTGTTCTAAAAACCCAGCACAAAACTTCAGTATTTCGATTTGTTAATTATCAGAAAGCTCTTATTGACAAGTCCTTCTTTCTCAAAGGTAGTGAATTGATAGTTCACTTGAAAATGATGGATCAGATGATGAACAGAGACCTAGTTTTCTGCATATGGAGTTTCATTGCTTCTTTTGTGCATATGATATTTTTAAAAACTAAATTCAAATGCAACATGATCTTTTTGAGAAAGCTTATGGTACAGATGGTAAATTGAGAATGAATGTATGTGTTCTATTGGGTTGAGCCTACAAGATTCAGATTTTGTTCAACACTTGTACTGAACTTATTTTTATACGTAGAAATTTTCTTAAAAAACCATCTCGTGCAGAGTCCTTTGATGATCTATATCTTAATTCTGTCATTTTTAGCTCTGAGCTCCAATTTCAAATAATGATATCCCCAAATCCATTTGAAATTCATAGAATTATAGAATCATAGAATTGATTGGGTTAAAAAAGACCTCCGAGATCATCAAGTCCAACCCTTAGTCCAACTCCAGTCTGTTTTCGAGATCATGGCACTCAGTACCATGTCCAATCGCATCATCCAGGGATGGTGAATCCACCACCTCTCTGGGCAGGCCATTCCAATGTCTGATTACTCTCTCTGTAAAGAATTTTTTTCTAATATCCAACCTGAACCGCCCCTGGCCGAGCTTAAGCCCGTGCCCCCTCGTCCTATTGCTGACTGCCCGGGAGAAGAGACCAACCCCCTCCTGGCTATAACTTCCCTTCAGGTAGTTACAGAGAGTGATGAGGTCACCTCCAGGCCTCCTCTTCTCCAGACTAAACAACCCCAGCTCCCTCAGCCTCTCCCCACAGGACTTGTGCTCTAGTCCTGTTATCAGCCTTGTTGCTCTTCTCTGGACCTGCTCCAGCATCTCAATATCTTTCCTGCACTGAGGGCCCAGAAATGAACACAACACTCAAGGTTTGACCTCACCAATGCAGAGTACAGGGGAAGAATCACTGCCCTGGTCCTGTTGGCCACGCTATTTTTGATACAGGCCAGGAAACCAAGGTGGTCTTGGCACACTGTTGGCTCATGTTGAGCTTCCTGTCAATTAGTACCCCCAGGACCCTTTCTGCCTGACTGCTCTCCAGCCACTCTCTCCCCAGCCTGTAGTGCTGCATGGCGTTGTTGTAATCAAAGTGCAGGACCCGGCACTTGGCTTTGTTGAGCTTCATCCTGTTGGAAACAGCCCATTTCTCCAGTCTATCCAGATCCCTCTGCAAGAGCCCTCCTGCCTCCAGCAGGTCGATACTCCCTCCCAAATTGGTGTCATCAGCAAATTTGCTGATGATGGTCTCAATCCCCTCATCTAAATCATCAATAAAGATGTTAAACAAGATTAGACCCAACACTGACCCCTAGGGGACATCACTGGTGACCAGCCATCTGCTGGATGCAGTTCTGTTCACCAGCACTCTCCGGTCCCGGCCATCCAGCCAGCTCTTAACCCAGCAGAGAGTACATTTGTCCAAGCCATGGGCTGCCAGCTTTTCCAGGAGTATATTATGGGAGACAGTGTCAAAGGCTTTGCTGAAGTCTAGATAGATCATTTCCACAGCCTTCCCTTCATCCACCAGGTGGGTCACCTGATCATAAAAGGATATCAGGTTGGTGAGACAAGATCTGCCCCTCATAAACCCATGCTGGCTGTGTCTGATCCCTTGTCGATCCTGAAGGTGCTGTGTGATGGCACTCAGGATGATCTGCTCCATAACCCTGCCAGGCACTGAGGTCAGGCTGACAGGCCTGTAATTGCCAGGGTCAGCCTTGCAGCCGTTTTTGTGGATTGGGGAGACATTCACCAATTTCCAGTAATGTGGGACCTCCCCAGTGAGCCATGACTATTGGAAGATGGTGGAGAGCATCTTGGCAAGCTCTTCTGCCTGCTCCTTCATCACCCTATGGTGGATCCACTCTGGTGCCATAGACTTGTGAGGATCCAAATGGCTCAGTAAGTCACTAACTAAATTGTTTGATCAATCCTGGTGTTTTCAATTAGAATTAATTACACTTGAAATGGTAAAGATGCTCTCAAACTACAATGACAATGGATTTTTAAAATTATTTTATGCATTTTTATTTAAATGTTGAAACTATCTCTTTGCTGAATATTTTGCTTATACTATATATGAATTCTCTGAACTGTAGTCAGCAGCTCATTTAGTACCTTCTCGTGTGATTAACAAATACCAACAGAAGCTGAAAAGATGAGAAGGTAAAAAAAAATTGAAGTTTCTCAAAGAAAAGAAAGTGACTTTGCAAAGTGTTTTTTATTCAAACATCTGTTTGTGTTCTCTATCACAAAAAAACCCCAGACTTTATTGACCAATTTAAGGAAATCTGTCGTTTTCCATCTCTATTCCTCATTGGCAACAAGAAACGAGTCTTTCTTTGGCCCAAAAATCTTTTGTTAAAATCTACATAAGTCCATCAAATGTTTCAGCTTCAACTGTAAGTCATATTAAAAATAAGAGCTTAAAATAATTCTCCCAGTTTCAATGTCTATGTTATACTTTCAGATCTAAGTATCCTTTAGGCTTCCAAGTATATGTATAAAAATAAAACGTACACAGTTTTAAGCAAGTACACATAATGAGTAGTACTTGACTTTCATGGAAAACCCTAAAAGTCTAGGCCTATGCACAGCACTGCAGCAATGTCTTCAAACATCTCATTATGAAATATATTTTATCCATTATCCATTAGGAGATTAATTGTGTTGGTGACACTGTGAAAGTGAAATGTTCAGCAAAGTAAGTAGTACTATATTTTTAAGTGGTTGCATATATTTTAAAAAAAAAATCAGTCAAGAGACATGAGGAGAAGCTTTTATGAAATTCATGTACATATATCTATGAATTTCATGAGGATATATATGTAAAGAAACACACACACACATACAGTGCAATTGCAAATTGCACTGTCACATATGTAGTATTAGTGAACTCTGAAATAAATGTTTTGAAAGCTCCAGTGTATCTGACAAGTGAATGAACAACAGTTGAACCATAATGCACCTGACTACCAACATTTCCAAACAAAATTAATTCAACTCTTGCAATTTTGTGCAAGTGACGTGGGAGTTTGGGAAGTTACTTTTCCTTGTTAATGTGTTTTAATTAACTCAGCAGTTCTAAGTAGATTATTTGAATGCAGATACAAGTAGCATATAAGAAAATTAGTTACAATCCAAATAAGTGTAAATCCACCTTCATAAAACTAATACAACCTTCTGTCATCGTTACTATAAAAAACAGTGTGGTTAATCATGTGAAAATATCAGTGCTTTCTGCTAGGAAGTGTGACAAGAGCCTTGATTGCATAGAAATTGGATGTGGAAAAATGCCATTTCTTCAGTGTCAGACTAAGTGCTTCTGCAAGAAATATTGGAGGCAGAGTTGGTTTTGTGTTTGCTGGATGGATGTTTTTCCCATAATTCATTTTTTTTTCAGTTGAGGAAGAAATTTAACTATGCAAGCATTAAACTTAGTTTTTGATTTGTCTTTATCTCTCTGATTCCTCTATGTTGCCTTCCATCCTAATAACTATGCATTAGGATGTAGGACAAATTTTTAGAAAATACAATTGACAGTCAATTTAAGCCAGATGATTGTTTCAGACAATATCTATTGTGACTCTACATAGACCTGTTTTAAAGGTTTCCTTGATATCTACAGCAGGACAAGTTCAATTCAGAACACTACAGTTTTGACTGTTCATAGCAGAAAATTTACAGTAGTCTTGCACAACCTAAGACCTCCAGGTCTGCAAATGTCTCTTCTGATAAGCAGCCAGAATTATTTGCAAATTCTTGCCATTGGTTTCAGGGAGCAGTAGCAGACATGACACACTGAGGCTTTAAGAGCTACTTCTTGAGCCAGAAGACCAAAGTAATATGGGAAATGACTAGTTAGAGGAAGACAGTTATAGGAATTTTTTTGCCTTGTCTATCTGAGTGACTGGCAGCTAGAAAAAGTAAAATGATTGGTGGGAGAGTCTGGTTTGGAATGACATTCCCCCAGACAGACAGCAGATGACTAATGAGGTTAGTGCTGGAACCTGAGAAGGCCAGGACTGGCTAGAATATGGAAGAAAGGAATAATGAAATGGAATGGGAAAATAAAGATGCATAGCAGCTAAATTGGTGAAGAGTTAAAGCGTGTGGAGAAGCAGAATAGCCAGAAAAATGTACTGAACCAAGGAACTGGGGGAAAAGGGTGAGAAAAACTATGGATTGGAACAAGGTGAGGCTAATTTCAGCAGAAGAAAAACAAAGTAATGTGGAATTGAAGAGAGGTTACAAGGGCAAAATTGAAATGATTGACTAAAGAGATTGAATAAAAAGCTGATTGGAAGTGGAATAGTTGGAGGGACTGTAAAAGAGAACAGAAAGGTATCCTGGAACTGGGAACCTAAACCATCAGAAACAGAATTTTCTAGGCAAATATATTTGATTTGTCATGAGAAAGCTGCAAGACCATGCTCACGCAACAGCAAAGTGAGCTGACAGGCATTGGAGGGATAAAAAAGAGAACCAGAACTGAAATATAAGGAAGAATCAAAGACGGCACCAAACCAAAGTGGAGTCCATTGCTTGCAGTGATTCAGTTCTCATCTACTGGCTACTCTTTGTGAAATCTGTCTGTCAGGTGTCCCATAGATGATCAATATAAGACCACACAGAGGACACTAACTTACTTCCTTGGTGTCAAAAATGTGAGTGAACTAAAATTGCAATTCAAAATTGCAAATAGAACATACAGATGAGAAGGAAAATAATTTTAATTTTGTAAATAACTAATATATTGCAAAGGTTTTTTTCTTGTTAGCGTTAATCTAAATAAAAAAAAATGATTAGTGTAAACTTCATCATGTAAAATTAAAAGAATATCATAATGTATTGCTTTGCTGTGCAAGCTCAGCCAAATTCCTTTCTAGCATGTTTTTCTTTCCATGAGTGAATGCATCAGATTCTTTCCCTTTTATATATTAAAGTTATCTCTGTTGATGACCAGAGTAAAAATGCACTGTTATCAAGCTGGTAAACAGAATATCGATCTCATTAGAAAATTCCTGTATACAAAACTAAATGTGGGCAAGGAATGAAAGCCATTGAATGTATTTTCATGACCCTTGCCTTCCTGTTTCAAAAGACAGTCATTTGTCTCCATATTAGATGGGTCCAGCAACTAAATTATTGTCCTGTTTTCTGTGGTACCTTTCAATTTTATTTTGGCTTGTGAGAAGGACAGCTGGGATGCTTGGTGTCCAAAACAGTGGTCTCTGTGAAAGCTCAGAAAGCCCAGAAAGGTAAGTGTTCAGGAAGTCAAGGCAACTGGAATATCCAGAGCCAACCATCTTGAGGAAAATGTCAATATGACCATTTACTGGCTCGACAGTCTGTGAAGGATAGGAGAAACTGCCCAAGTAGGAAACAGAAGTGTTCTGCCAACACACTGAACTTGTGAATGTGAGAGCTTTAAGGAGTCAGATGGCATTTTATGTGACACCGTGGCAGAAAGCTTATGATTTGGCTGTCACTCTTGGATTAGTCCTTTCTGTTGAAAAAGGTGACTAGCCATTGTAATTTTTTTCATAGTTATATCGAGGGCATTGTGGACAGTTCTATCAGCTATTCTGAGATCTGGTAAAAGTGTGGCAAGACCAGAGTAGTTAAGACAATATAGTTTCTTGATAGTGTTACAACAAGGTAGGGTAAACCAGAATTTTGTTATCCATAAGTCAAAATTAGATTGATAGAAAATGGAGAAATGTGGTGAAGAAAGAAAAAAAAATTCAGGAAGCAGGACTAATAGTGGGAACTCATCTTTAATAGGTAACATTATGTAAAAATTAGCTAAATCTCATCAAATGTTTTATTTTGCTGGCCTAGTCAGTTTAGGATGCCTGATATGACATGGAAAGCAAAGTTCAAATATGGATATTATCAACCCTAAAATCATAGGAAGTGGTGCTCTGGAAAAAGTAAAAATGAAATCAACACATCAACACTCCTTTTGTAACTCCCCAATTAACACTAAAGAGTGATAGTCTGCTTTCATAAACATAATAAATGAAACTTTTTTTTGAAATATTGCCATAAGTGTGCCTTTCAGAGGTATCTCAGTTTCTTCCAGTACTGCATGTTGCAGACAAGGAGCCTACAGGTCCCCTTATTGTAAGTATTTCAACCTCAGCAATCTATTCTGCATGTTTTCATCATTTCAGTCTTTTTCCAGTCTGATATAAAATTTTATGTACTATGCCAAAACAGCCCTGAGATTGTGAGAGCGAGCATTTGTTTCTTTGGACTCCTTAGCACAAAACCTTTTGCACATTCAATCTCTGGAAGGAGAATGAACTTTTCAAATGCATCAGCTGTAATGATTGATATGTGGGCAAGTGATCAAGGCCTGTTACAGTTCACCAAGCATCTTTCATTCCTTCTTCAGACTCATCTAAGTCATCTCTTTCCTATCACTCCCCCATAATGTCCCAATCCCACAGATATTTTTATAGACAGGCTGTCCTTTTCAGCACTGACTCGAAGAAAACAAAACATGGCAAAACAAACAAAGAAAACCTTATTGGAATTAAAGGGGAAAGAAGTAGTTCACTTCAGGTGGCTTTTGTTATAGTTTAATTTCCATAACATGGGACATCCTGTCTGAAAGCTCAAAATCAAAGACATTCTATGTTTTGAATATTCCAAACAAATATTGACTGAATGATTAACCCTGAACAAACACCGTCCAACACAAAACAGAAAAAAACCCCATGTTTTCTTTCTCCAGCTAACTTTTTCAGCTGGGGTTTCCATCTCTTAGCTAAGGTGTTATGTTTTTGAGGTTTGTAGTAGCCTTATCCTGACCTGTCCATGAACTGTTTCAAAACAGCTTTTCTGCTTTAATGACTACATTTTCTATGTCAGTGATATGTGTTTGCTTGTGTACTTGTCCCTTCTGTTCTTGGCTTGCCAATGTAATTGAGCATTACAAATGTCCATTACAGTGTACATTGGATGAGAGCACTCCCAGCAACACAGCCAGATGTGATCCTCCAGCTCATACTGCTGTGGTTAAAGCATAGACCTTTCAGCAACTGACACAAATTAATGTATCACTGCTTTCATCCACCATGCTGTATCCAAATGTTTTATTTCTATTGGCCAGCCTGGAAGCTCTTTCTTCTTGCATGGATCTTGTTTTTCAATAATGAGTCCTTCCAGGTTCTGTTGCCTTTCAGTCTGACAGCAGATCAGATGTCCTGAAGCAGTCCTCAATAAAAGGAAATGAATGAGGTGCAAACTCAGAGTCATTCAGACAGCAGGGAGATTGAGATGAAAGAAGATGGGAAAAAGAAATGGTTAGTTATGTCGGACTAGACAGGAATTTTTCTGTCTATATAAAACTTTGTTTGGATGATGATTAGATTTTCACAGTGTGGTGTGATTTTATGTTTCTCTTTTAGAAGACTGAATTAACTTCAGGAACTTTTGGGGAGTTTCTTTGTCTGCTCATCCCTAGGCTGTCCATGAATATTATAGATTTCTCCTCCACCTACCTCTAGCCATGGCAGAATAGCTGGCCTGAGCTCTTCACACATAGGGAGAGGAAGAGACGAAAAGTCATCCTTCAATATCTGCTGCTGACATTTGAGATATTTTTGGATGTTGAAATGAGATTGCAATTTGTGTACCTGAGAGATGAATTTACATCTAAACTCAATGAACAATTTCTGGTTTTTAATTCTCTTGCCCTAAGTGCTGCCTATCTGAAACAGTCATGTTTAAGTGATGAGACAGAAAATAATTGATCAAATGCCAATTTAGTACAGACATGTGGTATTCTAGCCTTCAAAACAATGGTAAAAAGAAAACAGTGCTAATTTTTTATGTAGTTAAAAAGGTAATATTGCTCACATGGTGAACAGAGATCATACATTCTCATGTTCTTGGGTATAATCTTGAGAAAAGATAGTGCTGGGTATTTTAATTTTCTTTTTTTCATGGTCTATCTGTTGATTTTACTGAATCCAGTTTTCAAAGAGATTATGTCCTTCTGCTACAGAAGACTGCAAAGTACTACTCTGTGAAATTGCCCTGGGTAAGAGGGTTTTTCTTGTGAGAAGACAGGATGGCAGATTCTGACCAACTTGCACTGGTTAGTGGTTCTCATCTGATACGAGTAACTTTTTTCTGAGACAATTATTTTGAGAAGAAGGGATAGTCATTTCCCTAAAAACAGACCAAAATTGTACTGCAGGTTGTTTGTGAGAGATAAATTCATACCTGCGAATACTTAGAAAGGGATCTGCCTAAATTTAACTCAAAAAGAGTAATGACACTCCTCTTGAACTCAAAAACTTTAACGGTATAACACCTCATATATGTAACCATTAAAGTAAAGGAGGGAGTAAGGCACACCCTGAGTAAGAGTCTCATGAAGGATCAATCTACCTCATTGTGTCGGGTTTGCTAAGCTCCCCGCCAAACACAGCTATGTGCTGGCTAGCTCTCCCCACCCCACTCCTGAGAAAAGGAAAAAAAAAACTAGAAAAAGGCAGAATTAGTAAAGGAATATATATATATTTACAGATATCTTATATATATATAGCTAAATACTATGTACATATAATACAACAATCCCAAACAATCCCAAACACCCCCCAAAAGGGAAAAGGGGAAAAGGGGAAGGGGAAAAAGGACCAAAAAGGGTAAAACCAAAGCAATCCCACTCAATCAAATCCCAGGAATTAATTAAATAGAACAATAACACAGGAAAGATCTCACCAACTTCCCTTAGGAGAAGTGAGTACCCTCCCTCCTCTATCGGCAGAGACAACAGCTCTCAGCCAGACTCGAGCTCAGAGAGAGAAGCTGAGGCCTAAACACTGAGAGCTGCCCGCTCCGTGTGCACCCGACAAGCGAGAGAAGAGGAAAAGAGAGACAGACAGGAAACTCCCTCCTGTCTTTATACACCTGATTACGTAAGGGAATGATATGGGATACTTCCTTGGTTTTGTATCCCGGTTTCTAGGGAAGGCCTACAGAAAAACTACCACACTCACTCGCTCGCTCGCTCACTCGCTCACTCACTCACTCACTCACTCACTCACTCACTCACTCACTCACTCACTCACTCACTCACTCACTCACTCACTCACTCTTCAGCAGGAATGATTATAAGTGAGATTTGTAGGTAAAAAATCTTACCCTACCCTAGTCCTTGTGAACTGTAATGTCATACTTTCACAGTGTTTCCCCAGACACCTTCTTTTACCAGTACAAACATGGATTTTAAGATGTAATTTACACTTTTGTGCCAATGTTTCTTTGCCTGGAGTCTAGGAGTTCATGGGGGTTTTTATCTCAGGCTTACTCAATCATGGATTCTCCTGTCCACTTTTCTTAGAAGCTGTGACTCAAAAGAATAAACTCAGGTTTGGGATAGACAGTGTCAGGTTAGGCATAGTCCCTCATGCAGGATTGGCTGCATGTTTCTGTGAGCAGATATGAGTTTATTTTGGCTCTGTCTACAACAACTTGAAACCTACAACATCTTGGAGGAGTTGAGAGTGAAATACACTGTCCATGCTTTTGGCATAGTATGCTTACTCCAAAGTGGCGACCTAGGTGGGAAGCTGATTTATCAAGGTTGTGAGGGCCCTCAGCATTGGACAAAGTTCCTGGAGAAGGTATAGCTACATGCTGGCCCATTTGTGAATCTGGAGCATCCTGGAGGCAAAGCATGTACAAGCAAATCTGCCCCAGAGAGTGCAGTTTTACAGACCCAGTAAGCTTCAGCTTGATTTCTTAAATTTCAGTTTGTTTTTAAATTGTTTTCCTTCCACTGTTGCATGAAAATCTCCTTCATCCTATGCAGGAGAGTTGCAAAGATCACCAACTAATCAAATATAAGCAATTAGTTTAATCAATTAAAGAACCTATTTCCCTTTTGTGTCTTGAATGGTCCTGCAAGGATAATAACTCGTGGGAAGAGGGCAGAGGAGGGAGAGAATTCCTGGTGAGATTTGTATTTACCTCCTGGGGAAAACAGTACTTTAAAATAATTTAAAGTTGCAAACTGAGCCAGTACATTTAAACCAACTAGCAAGCCTTTTTCATCAGCAACATTTGCATCATGAATCATTGTGTGTGTCACTAGGCAGGAGAGAACAACACCCTGATGTATATTGTTTGCTGTCTCTCTCTTGCCTAATATTGGTTCTACAATGCTTTGAGCCTGTGTTCTTTTAAAATAAAATGTTGGGCACAATGAGATATTTATCATTAAAATAATTTGTGTAAAAACAGGTGAATAGAAAATTTTATTTTTATTTTAAAAATTTTTTGTTAATGATAGAAGGAAAGCAAATCTTGTTTTGACATTGATTGGAAGATGTAGCAAACCAGTTTCTAAGAGTACATAGAAGTGCCTTACATTTTCCATTTTAACAAAATCCTTTAATATCTAGGATATTAAAAGAGTGAACATTTTGGGTAAAGATATCATTTAAATTCAGAAGGGTTTCTGTGCATTACATTTAAATAGATGTGATGTAATTTTCAACTAGCTCTGCTGATACTGTGAGGAGTTAATTCTACTCCTCTTTTTCTGCTATTTTTAAGTAATTTCTTTCCTGTTTTCTGTAATTTGATTTTTCTCCATTTCTGTTCTCCTCATCCCATCCATCTTTTCCCTCTATAGTTTATCTCTACCACTGATTGAAGACCAGCATAAAAAGACATGATTATATTAGAATAAATTTGTCTGATTTTTATTATAATGACAGATATGAAGTTTATTTTTCCTTTGGAGAGGATGATTAAATGTCTTCTTGCTTTTGCATTGAGGAAGCAAGAATCTGAAGTTAAACAGCAATTTGGATTTTTTGCCCATGGGTATCTTTAATTTGACAGGGTAAACTCATGGTTGCACAAATTATCAGTATAACATGTATTTTCCATAAATATTGTTTATTTTAAATTTTATTTTACAAAAGTATGGCATTTAAGATAAAAATGAAACCATTTTCCATTTTTTATTAAAAAAGCTTTTTAATATTTATCTATAAAAAGATATTTTTTCAAACAACTAATCTGTGGTGTATGACAGATTGCCTTTTGATACTTGGTAACAGCAAATGCATAAAACCAAACAAACAAACACAGTACATTTTTGCAGGTTTTCTATCCACAAATAATGTCTATGTCATTATCTCTGAACAGACCAAAAGCCCCACTTGTCAGCAGCTAACATGCTTGAATAAATCTAGGAGCAGAAAACTTGATAGGCACACTTTTTCTTAGCCCAGCAGCCCCCAGTAGGGAGTCCAGTTCTGATAAGGTGATGCAGTGTGTTGGTAGGTGCTGTGAATAAACATAGTAAAAGAGATTTTGAAATGAAAGCCTCTCATTGCTCCTCAGGAATGCCACACAGCCTGAGGCTGCACTAGATCCTGCAGCAGTTCCTGAGCTGATAGCAGAGAAATTTTCCCTGCTGTGCAGTCCTGAGAGGAGGTGAAAGAGGCAAATAGTTGTTTTTCCTATTTGCTAAAAACTGACTTGTGTTTCTACTTTTTCCTCCTGTAACAACAATTAAACTACTTCAGCAGAACATGACTAGCACCACATTTGCCTCATATTCTTTTCAGACAGTAGCTATACAGGAAATTTTACATAAACTATTGCTTTTCTAATTAGTTACCATATTATCTCATAGCTTACAGGCATGACAATCATGATGACAGTAAAACAAAGAGGAAATACAGTTTTTCATTACAGATAAAAGATAAAGTCCTTGAAAGTTTTATGTTTGTAATATTGAGAGCACTAATACTCCTTGGAATTTAGAGACGTGTTATTTAATTTTATTAAATTATTTTTTATCATAGCCTTTCTGAATTTTGCAGGATGCAAAATGCTCTGAATAATTTCAGTCTTCTATCTGTACTAGCAAGATGCTCAGTTCTGTAAATGTAAAAACTGGTATTTATTCAACAGAAAAAATAGGTTCAATAATATGCAGTCTGAGACACAATGTAAGTCTTGGTGGTTTTTGGAACATGAAGGTGGCATATGTTGAAGACCTCCATAAGAAATATTTGAATATATCTCTCTATGATTCATGAATATTTTGAGAGGAACACAACAAAATAGTAAATCTGGCAGACTGTCTCCTTGACTTGATGCACATCAGAACTGGGCAACCTTGTGTGTGTCACTGAGAGAGTAATCATCTTCTGGTAGTTCAGGTCTCTGTCATCAACATACTCACTGATGTGATATCTGATACAGGCTGGGGGAAGGGATTGGTTAGTCAGAAAACTTGGATTGATACAAAGTTATCTGAGAATTTTGAAGACCCAAAACTAGAAGGGCTGAAATATAGCACGCGCACGTCAGAGCCATGTTAGATGCATAACAGGCCAACGTAGCATTCATAATTTTCTACTTTCCATATTAGGCTGTGTATGTGCATATTTGCACTTAAAACCAATTGCAGTATGAAACAATATTTTTATTATTTTTAGTTTATTATTATGAAAACTATAACATTAGGATTCTTTCCAAGGTGTGCTGACAGCAAGTACCGTGGTATGGCCAGGTGTTGGCTCTGCATTGGCACCACTGAAGAGTCATCTCATGCAGATCTTACAGCTGGATTAATTTCTTGCAACATAACATTTCTGCATGGAAAAGTCTGTCCTCAATGGGTCATGAGATACCTCTGGCAGGAGATCCCTGGCTGTTGTGTCCATTCCACACGCATCATGGAATTTCCATGTGGAGGGACATCCCTCAGGCAGGTGCACTGCTTGGCAGGCACTGGGGCAAATTGAAGGTCTGTGAGTTGGTGGTGTCCAGGAGCATGCCTTGTCCATACTGTGTGAGTTGAGATGCCTTCAAGAGGGCAAGCCTGGCTATCCCATCTGAGGCACTGTCATGCTCCACTGCTTGCTCAAACAGCTACACAATATTTGTGGCTGGGTAATGCAGCCCTACAATGTCCTCAGGGTGAGTCAATAGTTCAATGTAAATGCAGTTATGGGCAGCTGGAGGTGCAAGTATCTCCTCTGAGAGCACAGTTATCTTTTTTTATGATTTAGTTACTTAATACGCTGCATATTCTTAATGAAGGAGTCAACATTATACAGCACTGAAGTATGCTGGCTCATCAGGTGACTGTTTTTAAAAATCCAGGACATGATTTTATACACCAATATTTAATGTTACATTGTGTTTCCTTACTGCCAATAGCTCTCGTGACTTGGCCACTGTTTTACATCTATTTATATTCTGTTAGAGAACTGTAGTCTTATGGCAAATAAAGAAAAATATACAGATTATTTGGTAACACAATAAATTTTGCTGGTTAGATGTGAGGATATGTTTTCTGCTTGTTTGGCCAGGGTGGCTCTTGCTTGCATGGAATATAGGATTCACCTCATCTGCTTCGCAAAGACAATATAGATTAAGAGTGTTTTCAAAGTAGATATCTGGAAATGTATGGGGAAGAAAGGAAGCAAACCTTAAAATCAACTTCTGACAGCCTATAATTGAGTAATCACCTTCCAGCTTCATAGGCAAAGTTAATAGAACTGGAAATTACATTAGGCATGCCTATATATTGCTGTCATTTTCTGTCCATTTTTGTTTTATAGCCATGTTATACTGCTTATTGAGATTATGCTTGTGATGTTCTATCTTTATTACTTTGTGGCCTAACCTTTGAAGTCTACAGAGCTTTCATGGACTAAACAATAAATTTTGCTGTAACAACTACATTTAATTCTCCTATAAAACTGACGTTTCCTGATGCTTGTTCACTGACGTGTACTATAAATATGGCATCCATAAATTTTAGAATTTAGTCCCATGTGGTTCATATGAAACAATAATAAAAGCCTATAAAACAGGAAGCAGTAACAGGAAAGTATTCAGTTGTAACTGAGTCTAATTCTGTTCTACAAATGAAAAGGTATCATTCAAAAATGTCTTGAAACACATAATTTCCCACAATCGCATTTGCAATATGACTGATTCCTAAATTACTTCTTTAGCTGTAACTTAAGGACCAAACTGTTACTGGGAGAACAAACAGATGGAGGGAATGGTAATGAGGAACAAGACCTCTGTCAGTGTATGTGGAGCTGTGTGTGAAGCAGTAAACAACGGGTTACCCTCTTCTCTGAGAAAGTAGGGAGAGACAGACATGTCTCCCTCCTCTGACAGTGAATGCAGTCCTGCCACAGGGATCTCTGGATAACGGGTGACACAGCCTAGCGTGAAGCAAGGAGAAAAGGGAAGCAATTTTTCTGAAAAAGACCTTTCTATATTTTGAATGCTTGACAGCTTTTCTCACACATTGCACCTAAATAGCATCCTAAGCTCAATTTTCATTTTGTAATAGTCTGTTGCTCTCCTCTAGCTTCCAGATGTGTGCCTCTAATAGCAATAATGGCAAAGCACAGCTTCTGATTAATACTAATGATGTGACTGATAATTGGCACTTTGGCAATACAAACGTTTTTTGACTGCGTAGCATTTTACCTTAGACCTACCCCTGATCTGGCTCCACTTGAGATATTCAGGTAGAAACTTTCCCTTACCAGCTTCCCTGTGGGATTTATGGACAGTTTTTTTCACTTTGTCTTATTTTGTTTTCCTTGAGACCTGTTGAACAGTACTCTCTGTATAGATAGATTGCATTTTTGTACAATCAGTACCAGAATAGAGACATATTAAAAATAAAGAAGTGGAAAGGGGAGAAGTCGGTAACCTATAATTAATCAGTCGCTGGGAGATGAGGTGTAAAATTACAGAGGTAAAAAGAACAGAAGCAACTTTGACAGTTGATTATCCCGTCTTCATACTTCAACCATTCCAGATTTGTCACTTGTATAGTTGACAGATATATTTTTCCAGAATATATTTAATAATTAATAATTTCAAGTCTAGCAGGAAGTTCTAGGTACAAAAGGCTGAGTAGCAGGACTCAGTTTCAACAGCAAAAATTATCTGCATTCTTTCGGCAGCTATGTTGGTTATTGCATATATTTGCTAAATGTTCTTCAGTTACTCTTTCTAAATCTGTAAAAAGTCCTATAATTTTTAAATACAAGATTATTCACAATTTGAAAAAGATAAACAAGTTCAAGAAGGCAAGTGTATCTTTTCAAATAGAACTGAATCTTCCCCTATAAATATGTAATTGTCTGTATGGTGTCATTGTGTAAAATTGAAAGTGAGAATCCCAGAGAGCAGTTTTTAACCCTACTGAAACCCTGTAACTTTAAGGATTCAGGAGGTTATATCTGCTAAAATTAGGCACACCTCAGAACTGGCTTGCATCAGTTTTCTTTACAATTTATGTTAGGTGCTCAAATATCATGGCAATGAAAGGTGCAAAAATGGATAGGTGAACTGACAGAGTGAAATTAAAAACTTGGAAAGTTAGTTTAAATTTCAGGATTTAAATAAATTAAGCATGAAAAGCTTAGCACAAGAACACATTATTTACCTAGTTCATTTAGTTCTGGTTTTTATTACTAAAAAAAAAAAAAAAGTCAGTACATATTGGGAGTCTCACTTAATGCAGAATGAAAAAAACATGAAGATGGCATCTGATGATGCCAAACCCAGAGCTGCAAGAAAACACACATTCAGGATTAGGGTCTGATTCTGAAAAATATGTTCATGGATTAACAAAGCTTTGTACAGTTTGGTTATTAAAATGGCAGAGTTAATTTTAAGAGTCCCTTCATACTATAAATCCTTCAATAAACCGAATGTAGGATGTTAAGAAGAAGTGAAGGAGCATACATGAAGAACTGACATAACTTTACTTATAAAAAATCAGTATGAAATACTACTCAAGTCTGAAAATCAATTAAATCTTGCAGTATTATTCTAATATGTTTTCTGATGGAATGATACTACTTTACTTGGGTTGGGATAAGTGGTCATTGTATTATCTACTTCTTCAAGATAAGATGAATTTCAAGTTAAGTTTTTAATTTAAAAGCATTAACAAAATTCACTTTCCTACCTTCTTCCTTTTCTTCCTGTCCTGTTCTGTGAGGGTTTATGCCACACAAACGAGCCCCTGGACCATGCAGAGTGTTCTTTTACTCCACACAAGAACTGTACTTGTTCATAGGAAAGATCCTACACTGGACTCCAAAAAAGTATTTTCTTGCTTTATTTGTACTCGAGTTTAATATCTGAATATAAATCTCCATTCTGCTTTTCTGTCTTTCAGAGTATAGGGCATTTCTTTCCGTTTTGCTGATTGTGTAAATGTTAATTTTTTTATTACTTTCTCTGTTCTTGGACAATTTAATCTCTAAGTTTTGCCTTTGCTGATTCAATGCTGGAACAGTAATTTTATTTGAACTTTGTTTAGGGCTTTTCTCTGTTTCTTTCTAAACTGGTACTTGGCATATATACCCAGTCTTTTCTGCTGTCTGGTTCTTCCATTATACACTTCCTCAATTATACACTAGTCACAAGAAACCTCTCTTTTACTTAAAAGAATCTTTTCCCCTCCACCACTGTCACCTCCACTAGTGACTGTCACAATCTAGTGTATCCAATCCTACCAATCACTGTTGTGCTGATTGTCCAGTTTATGTTCTCCTGTGGTATTTTAAAACTGTTTCTTTCTTTGGTTAATTTTTTTATAGTACAGGGGCCTTCACACCTAGCAATATCAAGATATGAAAGCACATTCTACCTTTTTTTTTTTTCTTCATAGGTAACCTTCATGCAAAAAAATGATTTGCCTCCAGGAATCAGGCTGAAGAACTTTATCTGACGAAGACACCTTGAGTCATGTAGGTTCAGTTTTGTCCTACAGAATATTGATATTTTCAGCAGTAGAAACCAAGCTGCTGGGAATTAAGGATTACACAATGTACAATCACAAATGGACAACTACTACATTTTTAATATTTTGCTAAATCTCCATTCTTACCTATTGAACATATCTTCCTGCTAAGTCTGAGTGGTATCAAAAGACAATCCTTTACTAGGGCTAGAAACTATATGCACAGAGAAATAAACTCCATATCTCTGTCTTTAGCTGTAGCCTGTACAACATCCCATGTCTGTTTCCTGTTGTGTTTTTCAGATAAGTAATACTTTTCAGAATACACAGAACATAATGTCCAAGGGACCTGATACTTTTACATTTACAGATTAATCAGTATATATTAGAGAACACCAGTTAGAATACCCTTTTTTCCATGCCCCATTCCCAGTCTGAAGGAAATCTTAGGGTGCCAGAAATTGTATTTTTGAACAGGTATCTACTGTTATTTATATTTATGGATATATTTTTGCTCATGTTAAAAGGTTTATATGTAGGTAATATCATAAAATCAATGATAAAGTTGACATAAGTGCACTTTAAGCCATTTTGAACAGAAGAATTTCATATTGTTTGGTTAAAGGCTGGATAACATTTGCGTTTTATTCAGGGATAATGCATTTTGAGCACAAGACAAAACATGAACTTCCAGAGATTTTGTATATTACGCCATAGAAAATAGTATTGTGCGTATCAGAAATTAGGAGGTGAGCTCCACACGTGATGACTTTTCCATCCTTACCTAAAGGAATACATACATACAAACATATTCCAAAATAGGAAGCTCGATTTGTTTGTTCTTGTACTGCATAGTTTGATATATTGTCATCAAATATTTTTATACCCTGTTTTGGCTGCCAAAAGGACAATCAAGTGCCTGTAATTCTCACTGCAGCTATTCAATGATAGAACAAGCTTAGTAGCTTCCCAATCTTTGAAGATCTAAATAAATATGCACATAATTTTCAATTCTTTGTTGATCTAGTTAATTATAGTGTAGAGAGAAAGACTAGCAGCTGTTCTGTATATGCTTAATTTTTGTTCTCTTTTACCCTCTCCTGATTGAAACCTTACATGGCTTCTTAAGTATTTTGGAGGTTAATAGACTAATCCAACTGTGTGTATCCATAGCAATCCATGGATTTTATAACCCTCACAATAAAAACTGAAAAAAAGATGCTAGAAATATCTTCAGTATGATAATAAATCCCAAAAGAAAACAGATGCTGGGTAAATATCTTCTGGTGAACTATTTTTAAAGAGCTTAGACAATTAGCAGTAAAAATTTGGGTACCAAAATGTTTTAACTCATACAAGCAAAACTCACACAGCAATAATTCAGCCCATACAATGATGATAATTTTTAAACCAAATTTTAAGAACACAATTGATTATTTTACTTCTTTAAAGCACTCAGTAGAAGTGGAGAATGATATATTGTTGTTAATGGCAATCTAATAAGATTCTAGACAGCCCCACATACGGTGATTGCCATTAAAAGACCCAACATTTGCACTGAATGGGATATATCTTGGAAACTAGTATTTGTTGGACAAGAATGGGTTCTGCCAAGCAAATAATCATCATCACTTTTCTTTTCAAAAGTAAAAAACAATGAAAAAATACAGCTAATTCAGAATGAAGATTAAAAATATTTGTATATATAACCTTTGGCCTAAATATACTGACAGGCTTCAAGTTGTATAGAGTCTTGAGAGTAAAACATAGTTTATGCAAGTTACTATTTATGTCCTGTCATCTGTTAGATCACATTTTGCTGATCTAAAGATGCTCTCCCTTTTTGATGTACTGCAAATCTTTACAAGACTTCATAATTTGACGAGTCACTTTTGTAGCACTGCAGAAGAAATGGCTTGTATTAAAGAACTCAACAGCTGCCAAAAAGCAGTAAGGCAGTCTTGTCTATGGGGAAAAAGCACAAACAAATATACGCATGAAGAAATCTGCAAAGAGAAGTTAAGCAATTCTGGTTGCCAGGAGTTCACCTGATGAATTTTAGCCATAAGCAAGAAGCACTCTTTGTTTACTACTCAAGAAACAGTGTTAAGTGTTATTTCTTAGATTGCATTAACATTTCCAAAATATAATGAAAGACTAAAGAGGGCCGACAAGAAAACTGGAGAAGGATTTTTCACAAGGGCATGTAGTGCCAGGGCAAGGAGTGTACGATAAGCAGTAACTAGTCCTAATTGAGTGACAGCCACATCACCTGTATTCACATACTTCACATATGGGGGAAGGAGAGGCTGCATTACAAATGCAAAAATCATCATAATGTACACATACCACGTCCTTTTCTCACAGTAAGATGGCAATCTTTGCTTTGGCATAACTTGTTCCTAAGCAAAACATTCACAGTTTCAAGAAAACTTATTAAATTCACATCCTGAAGCTCTGCTAATAAGTTATATATGAAAATCATGTTTTAAGTAATAGAAGGTGAAATTGTATTTTCATAAATTACTCAGGATTTTTAATTGCCAACAGAGCTTGGTATATTGTGAGCTGTATTTAGCAGTAGTAGTAGCTTAAGTGAATAATATACACTGAGAAGTGTTTGTGCTGACTTTTACCAAAAAAATAGTAGCAAGATGGTCCTGCTTGAATTAAGTAAATGGTTTTCACTAAGATTTACATGGTTCTTTTACTTTCCTTTGGACTCTGCAAAATAAAGAATGTTTGAATAATCATCATAAGTTCTTAGTCAAATTATGATGAAATATGTCTTGGATAGTTCTTAAGACTGGGTTTAAGTCTGAATCTCATGGATAAGTAGCTTTCTAGCACCCAGTGTTTTCTCTAGCATTGATAACATAATGTTACAGTTAATGGTTACTCTTGATTTAAAGGCTATGGACTTCAAAAAGCCAGATTGCCTGAGGACTAAGAGAAATTCTCTTTGATTTGAAAATGAATGTTCATATCTTGAAAATACTCAAATGAATTTATCCAGGTAACTAAAGACCAAATTCAGACTGGATTTAAGCCTGCTGACTTAGAGCTACTAATACAGATTTGTGTTTCAGAAGACCTTAAATGCAAATATCAACTCTTTGATGGATATTGCAATTGTTAACTTTTGTGCTGCATGATGTCATATACTCAGTAACTTGATTCAGCAAGTGTGAAATGAGGTCAGTTGGCTTGACTAAAAAAAAAAATTAAAGAAACTAATAAAGATAAAATTCCCACAACAGGAAGAGGAAGAAGAAAACGATCTTCAACATTTTGCTAGTTAAATTACCCATGTGATGACTGTGGAATTGAAGATACAAGCATGAAAGCACACTTTTCTCAGTATATTACTAGTAAACTGCTTGCTTTATGTCTTTTCTTCTATGGTTTTACATAGACATAATACTCTTAATCATGAAGATGTACCTACACAGTAGTACAGCTTTGCATGACACTTCACTGAAGTAAAACTAAAAAGCATTTTGCTGCCTTCTCAAATGATTTATTTCTCAAATACATACTAGAAAGTAAAACATCTTAATCACTTTGACTCTGTAGGTGGTTGGTAGTCGAGATGTTTCTCTTCTTTATCTGGTATAAAAATAAACATTATTTAGTGTGAAAATGATAAAGGAAATATTAGTGAATATGAAGTCAAGAGTTTATATAGAAGATAATGAAAGTGTATTACACCAATAAGTCACTCTGTGCTGAAAATATTCTGCTAATAATTAAGCTTGTGATAATAATTAAAAGCTTAGCTTGTGATAATAATTAAAAGCTATTATGACACATCTCAAATGCCATTTGTTATTATATTTACTTCTTTACTTTGTACCAAAATCTG